>OX103974.1:41193997-41232713 GCA_944470395.2 Schistosoma turkestanicum | reverse complement strand
AAGCGTTTTATGAGAACGATTATTTTTTAAATGACGAGGTATTTAAATAACCTGATATACCAGAACTGTTAGATGTGTTAAACAGTATAAAACCAATATGAAACATGCGTCATTCCACAAGACGAGGATTATTTAAAATCAGTAGTCAGTCAGTTACAACGTAGAACTTCATACGTACATATATCAATTCAAGTCACCAAGCCACATTAGCATATCCAATTATCCTCTACGGATTCAGTTTTGAAAAACATTAAATTTCAAATATTTACAACCCGAGGGTGGGTATGAATTCTATCTAATAAAGCTAGAAATTTCATTACGTTTTTATTTTGATTAAAATCAAATAAGCCAATTGTTTGCTTACAACTGAACATTAACAGTAGGCCGTGAACATCAATAACATGGTAGATAATCTTATACAACATTAACTGAGCAAACAATGAAATGATAATAGAATCTAAGAAACAACTTGTTTATTATTTATAAAGAATAGCGGGAAACTGACAAAAATACTGTATATTTAAATAACCTATTGTTTAATATCAATGAAATCGAAATATTAGTTGGACAGTGTATATAAAGTTTTGTACCATAAATATATATACATAGATAAAGTCGATAATAAATAAATTTCACACAATGTGTTCTAATTACAGGAAAAAGGAAAATTAAATCATACATTTTATTCTTGGTCCAGTTACCAACACTTTCAAACTAACTAAGAAAGAGTAACTAACACACACACACACACACACAAGCGATGAATCAATAGACACAGTAAAAAAAATATACACACCGATTGATTACATAATGCTATTATCAAATTATAATATATCGATAAATCAATACCAATCATGTTAATTAAATAATAAAATACCGAAAAGTAAGCTCGAGAAAAAAACAAATAATTTACACTAATTTCAGTTATTTTTTTAAAAAAAAATAAAAGAAATTCATCAAACGAAATAACAGAAAAAAATCGAAAAGAGAAAGAAATAGTGATTATAAAGAAAATTATAACAAGGTAGTGAAATTTGTGATATGCAAAAAAATATACATACAAACAGGTGTGTTGCCTTGAATAAAATTAGAATAATTGCAAAATTGCAAAATATGACTAACATAAGTTAGTTCGAGACGTACACTTTACAACGTCTCAGTTGTTTTTGCTTGTAGTGACCAATGTCATATTTTTGTCTGGTCGACTAGTGTTGATTGAATTCTATCAACCAAGCTGAAATGTGTACATGAAGTCTAAGGGACTAAACAAATAATGGATTATATTGAAATGCTAAGTAATTTGAGTTAGTCGATAAGTAATCCTAAACCTAAATTTTGCGGTAATTTACTCTGGTAAACAAGGTGTACCTATAATCGTGAAGGAATCGATGTTAGGGGGATTCGACCGATTTCATCCAACTCTGCAGTCTAAGATGTTACCAGTGAGATATTTGGAAAGGAAATGACCACATGCAGGACTGAAAAATTTAATTAGAAATGACCAGTGTAATGTTCGTCTGGTTCTTTAATACTGGTAGAATTCTATCGACCGATTATAAAAATAATACTTACGCATTAAGTGACTAGCTATCAAGTACTGATAACTAATATGGAAGCCAAGTTTTGATCAGTAGGAATTCAGTTAGTCAGTCAACAACAACATAAAACTTCGTACGTACGTACATCAGTTCAAGTTGTAATACCACATTAGCACAGACAAACAAATGTCAATTCATATCCTATGTTGGCAGAGATAGTAGAAGTAATACTGGTAATGGAGAAGATTAAGAATTAAAGATATTATTCAAGAAGTAGAATCTGGTGAAATCAAATTTAAAGAAAAAGATGGAAGTGATGAGGAATTCAGAAGGTTAGGATTTGAGAGAACACAAAGAATGAAGGCACATGCGCCATCGCAAACGGTTTTGAGCCATGTCATTCCCGGTCTCTAAACACTGATTACTATCATCTCGCTGGCCGCAACCAGGCAGTCAACACCTACCAACATGACTCAGTTCACTTGTCAGTGATTTCATGCATTTCTGCCATGTTTTGGTCTGACCACCCATAGCTTTCTTCCAACCTATTCCGACATCGCAAAACATCGCTCGATGAGGCAGTCAGTGGTCAGGCATACGTAACACATGTCCTAACCACCTTAACTGATGAAGTTTCACCACTTCATCTACTGACCTGCCATCCTTATCTAGCACCCGTTTCCTAACAACAGCATTGTTTACTCGGTTGTCCCAGGATATACGAGCAATGCTTCGAAGACACCTCTGATCGAAAACAAGTAACCTACGAATGTCTTCTACTCTGACTGGCGATGTTTCACAGCCATAAAGTAGGACGGAGCGAACTGCTGCGCAGTAAACTCGTCCTTTAGTCGGTAAACGGATATCTCGTCTACGCCATAAGTGACGCAAGTTGGTGAAAGCCAATCGAGCTTTCTGTATCCGTGCTGAGAATTCGTCAGTCACCAGACTATCAGTACCGATGAGACTCAGTAGGAACTAGTAGCTCATAGGGAAACAAATAGCGACATAAAAGCAATGAACAAAAACGGATTAAATATGAATGATAACGTAGTTAAACGTAGAAAAGGTAACTTAATTACGTATTTCTTGTTACTGTAGCTAAAATCAACTTTGTGACCAACAATTGTTAAGTATAATAATTAGTAATGTTATGCATATAAAATATTGATATTGTTGTAATATTTACGATAAAAGTACAAAATGTATTCAATTACAACCTTTAAAAGACAGCATGCTTTTTTTAAGGTGTAAGCATATCTTACTGTAATGTCAGCAAACATAAGAAAAAAGAGACAGAATCAAATACGTACGTTATTGAATGAAAGATTACTCTTATCGCACAAACTATAACATACACTTCAAATGTATATGAATTTCCCGTTTTTTTAACGACACAAAGCATCAACAATTTGTCTCTGTTTATTGATTAAATTATTATTTAGGAATGGAGTTTGAAAAACTACAATATTCAGACAGAAAAAAAGGACGGTGTAGAAACCAACTAGTGAATAAAAATAGAATCGATATCAAACAAAAACCACTTTAGGTTTCACATCATTGACTGACTTTGATTAAAGTCAGTGAAAAGAAAAATATTGGACACTTGTTTCGTCTTCGTATGGGAACTCAGCAATAAGTATGCATGATATCATCAGAGATCAAACCTTAAACATTCTGAGCATGGGATCCAAATCGAAATTTCAATTAAAACTAAAATAACGTGATGTTAAATTTCGAGAAGAAAAATGATGAGTTACATCCGCTACATTGAAATAAATTTCAAACTACATAGACGAATAATATTATTCAACAATTAATGTCATTCCATCATTTTTCCTATGAGAAAGCTCATAATCCCATATGACCTTTAAAGCTGGACACCAATGACTTCATGAATATTAAAACAGTTTTAATATCACTTAAGACAAGTGAAAGTTTCTCGATGATATGTTACAACATTGTCGATCTTATTTGCTCCGAATAACTCTGATGAAGGGAGTCTGCTTTCCCTGTTGAAATGATCTCATATAGCGACGCGCGAATAGAAACTGTCATGGACGTTCAATTCAGGAAAGGGGTGTTTTTGCAAGTGGAAGGACTGAAAGCACTTAAATCATGTTAGTGGATACCAAAGATCCACCTAAAGGAGTTGTATAGCTCTAAGTTCAAACCAACGGTGTACAGGCACTCCAGGATCCTGGGAAATCGAATGTTATATGAACATATTCTTGGTGGACTTGACTTCCAGATTGAAGGTTTGCAGAGTAACAACTGCCTAATAAAACAATTGGCATGTGGTCCCGTGGAGCATTTTAGTCTATAGAGAACTACAAACATGATCATTAATGAAAATGCGTTAACTTCTTTTCGTTACCTAAATAACGACTATTGCAAGTACTTAATTGCATATTTTCTCACTTAATGGAATATATAAGCTGCTTTTCTAGTTTATCACAGAATGAATTTTGATGTTTATAAAAAATGGTATTCATCAACAACAACAACAAAAAAAAACACTTGAAAAGAATATAAAAAATCTCAAATTTAAAGTTTCTGGATTGAATCAATACAACGAAGAGTTGATCATATGTTTGATGTGAAAAGAAGATCGCCTGTGTGACTATATATAATAACATGTCTCCTCTATACTTTAAAGAATATCAAATTTTATAATAAGAGTTAGTGGATTTATTACTTAACTATTGAACTTTTAATTCGATGAAACTAAATTTGACCGTAAACCGTTCAAAAACCATAACATTTGATTTTTATAAGTAAAACAGTATTAATTTGTAAGATTAATAACATATGCAACCATAAGATGATTTGTAATATAATAATAATAATAATAATAATAATAATAATGACAATGATATCACGCTGTGCATTGGATAAGGTATAGATTGAACGCTAAGATTATGATTTTATACGGGTTGAGTGGAAGTTAATGAATTATGGATAAAAACAATTCAGTTCGTAATAAAAAGAGATCGTTTTTCTTCTTCTTTATAAAAAAGTTGTTATTGTATAACTTCGTCTGTACGTAAATGATCAGAGAAAATAGATTTTTTTTAAAATAAATAAATGATACGGCCAATGTGAGGACAACAAACGTCTTTGCCGATCAATGATGAATACTTGCTAGAATTTAACAAGATTGTGGAAACTACTCAATAATTGTATGGGTAGTCGAGTGTGAATCAGTTATTCACCGCAAATAATAGATAAGGGTTGCGCAATATTGTGAATTATTTGAAATCAAACGCTAGCACCAATGGATGCCGGCTAGATGGTTTATAGGTTAAGCGTTCGCACGTGACAGGAGGCCTTGGGTTCGATTCCCATGAATGCGCACTTCTAAAAAGGGACGTACTTTGACGAAACAACCGTTCAATACTTCAAGGTTTTTAGTTATTTCTTTAAAATTAATTCCAGATTGATACTATGAACACATTTAAATGTTTATACTTGCACTTTTGAATATTCGTACCTTCGTAAACTACATGATAATTGCTTTCATCAAGCTAAGTGGTAACAAAACACTTTATGTTGTTGTTACCATGTATGTTGCATTCTTACACATCATTATGTAAACAATCTTCTATCATCATATATTGATGAAATTATTCAATTTATCGATTGACGATTAAGCTTCTACTTTTAGAAGTCATTAGAAAAGTAAATTACTTTTTGTGGTTTGTCTAAATGAATCGCTTTCTTTTTTTTCTGTATGGAAATTTCAGTCTTTCTGAATATATATATATATATATATATATATATATATATATATACTTTCTAAATGTCATTATTAATCAAGAGAAAAATTGAGTGGGGGAAAAGTAAGTGTGTTTATTTTGTCTAATACCTATTTCTTGTTATATCGATCTATATTTATTGACAAAAGATTCATTCATTTAGTTGTACCAATCAAATTGAATGCAATGTTTTTATATCTACTTTGGCTAATCTAATGAATCAAATCAAAGCACTGTAATTTACATATCGTTTTATGGAGAAATGAATACTTTTTAAATGGTTTTTGTTTTTATCAAACTAAGATTTATGCGCATTGATTTAATATCAATCAATCACATCCAATATAAAATCTGCAAGGATTTAAAGGCGTAGAAACTATTCAAACCATAGAAATGGGCATTTTAAGACAGCAAAACAGATGAAAATATGTTACTAATTATAGTAATAATATAGTAGGATACAGAAGTATCAATTAAAAACAGTACTGTAACAAGGTCACATAGTTACATGAACATCTTGGTGATTTTCAATAGTATTTTAAGCAGTGTATAAACAGACAACATAAATTACTACCAATCCCAATAGCATTACTCACTACATAATTGGTGAAAAATCTCATACCAAGCTTATGAATACATCAGGTTGTATAGATTACAATGACAAAAAGATTACAGACAGATACAAGGCAAAACTTTGTACGTACGTACATCAGTTCAGGTTGCCATACCGCATTAGCACAGAGACGCTATGTGTCAGTTCAGATGCAAAAGTGGTAGCTATAGTAAGAGTATTACTGATAGTGAAGAAGACTTGAATTTGAAGATATGATTCGAGAAGTATAATTAAATGAGATAAATTTAGAAAAAGAAAGATAAAGATGATTTCAGAAAATGAATTCAGAAGATTAGAATTTGAGAGAACACAAAGAGTGGATGCACTTGCGCCATTGCAAACGATTTTGAGCCATGTCGTTCAAGGTCTCTAACCATCAGTGACTTAGGTCTCACAGACCCCAAACAGGTAGCCTACATATGCCAACATGACTCAGTCCACTTGTCAGTGATTTCATGGATGTTTTGGTTTGGCCTCCCCTAACTTTCTGCCAACCTATTAATGCATGGCAAAAGATAGCTCGATGAGGTAGTCGGTGGTTAGGCATATGTAACACATATTCCAACCACCTCAATTCCAATGAAGAATTAAAATAGAATTATTTCTAAATGATTGACACTGACAGTTTATGTAGAGATATAACACAAACTAACTTTTACTGACATACAACAACAATCGGAAAGCATCAGATTAGAGAAAGATTTTCGAAAATTTATTTCGATTCAGTTAAGTGTATGACTTTGTCTGGTATCGAAGTTGGAAGTGATTGATTGTTTTTTAAAGGTATAATGATGATTCAAAAAACTATTTATTCATTTAATTAACAAACCATATGTACAGATAAATGAGATCTGGTTGAAATGTGTTAAGAGTTTGTGGTTTGGAATTTGAAAAAAAAATAGCAAAATTATTTTCAGAAGCTTGTATTCATTGTAAATAATTTATTCATTTTACTCTCTCTCTCTCGCTCACTGTCCTTTTATGTTCATTCTGATTCATTTTATTGAACTCCTGTTCCATTAACTAGATACATCGCTGTATATTTAAATATAAGAAGCAACTATTTGATAATCAAATTAAATAGCACCTACTTAAAAGAAAAAAGTATCATTATTATTTATAGAAAATCTTGTTAGAAAATATACATATTTATCAATATTGGTTTGACAATGTCTATTTTGTGTTATAGTCGATATGATAAAATATTATTTAAAAAAGTCATAGACGCGAAATTGTTTCAAATATTTTTCTCAATAACTGTTGGACAGATTGTTGTCTGATTTAATGCCCTAGATTTCTTTGTTACTTTGATTATAATTATTGATTGTTCATAGGTATGATGCAACCATATGGAAAAATGCACATCTGGATAAGATTGTGACTTTATATGATAGATTGATAGTGGTTAGCATTATTATGGGAGATGCGTGTTTCACCTCAATCTAAGAGGTATCAGTTAGATTTATGTGCATAACATTGTGACAGTTCACAATAGAACTCCAACCCAGTGCCATACAACTTAGAGTTTGATGGGTTCTCTGCTAAAATACTGAATACAGATAGTCAATAACTCGATCAGTAGGCAAGATGTTTATATTCTTATTATTGAGGGAAATTCCCAAAAGATTTACATATACCAACGAAAACTGATCAACTCTTAAAGGCTTTACACTGTTTATTTTAGAAAAAAAAACACCGAATACTGTGATATTATTTATTCTTGCCAGAAAATGCGAATTTGAATGAGAGTGCTATGGTTACTAAAGTAGTGGCAATACAGAATGAATGTTTATGTCTACATAAGGCATTGAACTAATAAAATTACTAGATAACAGAAAACCATCAATAGATACAGTGATAATTTAACAATAGAAAGGTTTACAAACACTGAAATCATGTATGAATCGTTCTTATACCACCACTAGAAACCTGGAAGCACTGGAAGGACCTTTCGTCCTGGTATGGGACTTTATCAGCAGTGCGCATCTACGACTCCTGCTACTCGCAAGACTCGAAACCAAGATATTCGGTCTTGTGCACGAACGCTTAACCTTTGAACCATTGAGCCGACACCCATGTCTAGGTATTAAAAATAACGATCCCAAAAGTACTATAATACAAAATTAAAAAAGTTTTTGAAAGACAATAAGCAAAACAAACCAATCCTACAGATAATGTCACTGTTTAAACAATCTTGGACTATTGATAAAGTTTACTGAACAAAATAATTGAGCTTATACTTTCTAGAATTTCATTCATTACACAAGTAGAAGAACATTATTAACTATATGCAGTGGTTTTCATGCAGGCGTACAAATATGAATGTAAAAAAACATTCTATGTAGATAAAATATACCAAAAACACATTATTCTGGTATTATAAAGTCAGACAACAGAAAGTCTCGACGTCGTAGTGTTGAAAAGTTGGTAATGGACGAAATGGATCTTTGGCCAGATTAGCTTAATCCCAATTTGTAATAAAAGAAAGACTAATTTTTAAAAAACACGATATTCTATCTATCGAACACATATAAAGCAAACGTTATCGAGAATATTCAAAAACACAATCGAGCAACCGTTTTGTGATACAATCACGTGAAATCTAATCATTAGGCCACAGATGCCAGTTTCATCTGCTTAGGTGCAGGCATCTTCAGCCGTATTATTACTCTACAAAACATGTCCCACTTACAGTCAAGTACAACAGTTTGTACTTGAACACGAAAAGTCCACTACCATGAAAGTCAGTATTATTAACATATACAACCAGAAAATAAGATAATTTAAAAAAAAATTTACTAACCGCTTTGTATTTGTGAATTATAATCCGACTTTACAATGTCACTTTGAATAGGATTTGTTCCAATTCCAGTAGTAGTAGCAGCGGAAGTAGCAATGGTAACACTAGTGTTACTTGGTGAAATTACACTTGATGTAGAAAGATGACAATCACTACTACTATTAATAATAATAGTATTGTTACAAATGTTACCAATTAATTGATAAATATTAATCACAAGGCATAAATCAGCATGTTGTTCAAATCCAATACTTCTTTCATTTGAAATTTTTTTCAAATTAACATTTAATAATTCTATAATGGATTTAAACAATGAATTGTATTCACACAATGATTTGTTTGTTTGATATAATTGTTGAATTATAGTAAGCATACGCTGAACATTTTCAATATCATCTTGGAATAAATCATGTTGAAATTTATGATTTATTGATTCAATATTCAATGTAGTTGTTTCCAATAAATTGAACAATGATAAATAATGATCTAAGCAAACTTTTATTGAGAAATAAAAAAAGAAAATACAAAGAATTGAAACAAACACAAAAGTATTAATTGACGATTTAATAACAATTACTGTGAAATAATGTGAATAAACAAATAAATAAATATCTCAACACGTTCTGAAAAAAAAATTCAATAATCATGTCACACCAATGTACGCATTAAACATACACGCAATTAAACATGAGTGTAAATATACACACATAAAGACTCAATACTTCATTTAATTGGTCTGGTGTTTTGCCTAATCTATAATATCAGGTGATTGATAGATTTTGCTTTTTATAACAGAAAAAAGAAAAAGAAGACACAATAATGATTGATTTGTATAACGGAAATAACAAGCAGAGAGAGGTCAATCAAATAAATCAACCATTGAAGAGGGAAATCATAATTACAATTACAGGAACAATTATTTCCACAGTATGAGATTGATTATAACAGAGGAATTGGAAGGTCATCATCATCAGTAATAGCAACGTAGAACTTTGCACGTAAGTACATCAGTTCAAGTTGCCATACCACATTAGCACAGATACAGAAATGTCAATTCAAATACTATATTGGTAGAGACAGTAGAAGTAATACTGGTAATGAACAAGATAAGGATTTGGAGATATTATTCAAGAAGTAGAATCTAGTGAAATAAAATTTCAAGAAAATGATAAAGATGATGAGCAATTCAGAAGGTTACGATTTGAGAGAACATAAAGAATGGATGCACCTATGCCATTGCAAACGGTTTTGAGCCATGTCATTCACGGTCCATAACCATCGGTGACTTTCGTCTCGCGGACCACAACCAGGTAGCCTACATCTGCCAATATGACTCAGTCCACTTGTCAGTGACTTTATGGATTTCTGCCATGTTTTGGTCTGGCCACCCCTAGCTTTCGTCCAACCTATTCCTACATCGTAAAGCATAGCTCGACGAGGTAGTCTATGGTTAGGTAGCATACGCAACACATAAAAGCAAACTAAGAACAATTTCGCCTTAATTTATAAATTATTTTTATGCATAACAACAGCCTCACTGAAACTGTGAACAATAATTAGGCAGAAAATAGAAAATTTATTGCTGTTCAAAATAATGGATCGGATTATTGATTTCTAACACATTACTGAGTAGTGTAATTTACAAAAACAATTTCTCATATTCGTAAATATTCAACAATTATGACGTATGACAAAGATTTTCATATCTTTTTTTCTTAACCATGAGAATAAAAAGCAATTACATTACGCATAAACATATCGATTAAAAGTATAAAAATACCTATATATGTAAAATAATAAGTAGTAAATGTGAGAAGAGTTAACCTTGCGGTTTGATTGTAAATAAAGAATAACAAAATTAGAAAGATTTTCAGCATCGAAATAAAATGTAAACTATTCTATCAGAAGAGCAATACATTAAAATGCCTGCAAATTATCGGATGTATTTTTAGTCACGTAATGTTAAACAAAAAAAGAGATACAATTAATTTGATTATGTTTAAAGCAAAAACTATTATGAACGAAGTAAGTAGAGGACATACACGCACAAATATAAGCATCCTAGACAGACAGACAGATACAACGCAGAACTTCGTACATAAGTACATCAGTCCATGTTCCCATACCACGTCAGCACAGAGACGTAAATGTCAGTTCAAATCCAAGAGTGATACCGACAGTAGAATTATTAGCAGCAGGAGAAGATTAGGGAGCGAAGATATGATTCGAAAAGTATAATTCAGTGAGATAAATTTAGAAGGAGAAAGATAGAGATTATGAGTAATTCAGAAGGTTATAATTAAAAAGCATACAAAGAGTGGATGCACCTGCGCCATTGCAAACGGTTCTGACCCATGTCATTCACGGTCGATAACCATCGGTGACTTTCGTCTCGCGGACCTCAACCAGGTAGTCTACATCCATCAACATGACTCAGTCCTATTGTCAGTGACTTCATGGATTTCTGCCATGTTTTGGTTTGGCCGCCCCTAACTTTCTTCCAACCTACTCCTACACCACAAAACATAGCTCGAAGAGGCAGTCGGTGGTTGGGCAAACGTAACATATGTCCCAACCAGCTCAACTGATGAAGTTCCAATGCTTCATCTATTGATTTGCCATCCCTACCTAGAACTCGTTTCCTAACGATAGCATTGCTTAATCGGTCGTCCCAGGATACACGAGCAATGCTTCGGATACACCTATGATCGAAGACTAGTAACCTACGAATGTCCTCTACTCTTAACGGCCATGTTTCGCATCCGTATAGTAGGACAGAGCAAACTGCTGCGCAGTACACTCGTCCTTTAGTTAAAAAGCGGATGTGAGCGAATAACTGACAAGGTCAACAGACCTGAATGATAATGCAAGAAGAATGGAATAATTAATTCATTAAAAGGCTAGGACAAGCCATGTGGGCTCAATACACAACACATAAATCTATAATATTTTAGCCCGTTTAAATCAATCTGCTGTTCAGAGGTGGGAGGTCGCATACCCCTGTGTTGAATGAAACAAAAGCTCAAGTGTCTGATCAATAAGGACTTACAACGTAGCAAGCTCCATGCTTCATAGAAAATCTACAAAGCATATAAATGATTGTACCAGTTTGATTGTGTGTATGGTCACATATACATAGGGAGGAGTAATCGTTAGAGTGCTTGAACATGTACCCAAATGGCTGTAAAAACAAATCGAATCAAATGACACAATAGGACGAGATGATAAACACATTTGATCATTACACGGTTTTGGTTGTATTGTAAAAAAGTGTTCAAGGACCTACACAAAAGTTTATTCAATCATTTTCCATACTTAATGTATTCAAAATTAGTTTGTTCTAACCCAAAACCTGGCTTGGTTCTATGTGTCATTATCCAGGATGGTGAGCTTCAGATTATTTTTTCACATAATTTTCTTTCTTAACCTTACATTCCAGTTGTCTCTAGTTGACCATTGGTTTTTAACAAACATATATGTGATTAGGTTGTTGGAAATGTACTGTGCTAGTATATCACAATTTCGATAACCTTTGTTTCCTCATTACACTATCCAAATTTATGTCCCATAAATAAGGCACTTTATTCTTTAAGTTATGAAAAATAATCTGGAAATACTTCCTACTTTAAACGAAATAGACACTATTTGGGTCGTTTGATAAATTGAGCCATGGAAAAATACGTACACTTACAAGTCATAAACAGATTAGAAAAAATTAACAATTCGACATGATACTAGAGTTTTAATTGACCTGATCAAGATACGTGGAGACCATTTGACATACATAAGCTAATTAACAATACCTGAAGATAGTTCAAACCGTACACTGTACAAAGTATACTTCAAATAGCGATCCTAAGAAGTTCTTAGGAATTATTAATTTATCTAATAAACTTACTTACTTACGCCTGTGGGGTGGAGTATCATCGTAGTTACTGCTATGTCTGTTTTCAGTGCCTGAGCTGATATGTTGTCTGTTGCTGCTGCTCCGTCACTCTTTATTTGTCTGATGGCCATGATGGTCTCTTCAGTCACTGATGGTAAGTAATCATTAATTGAGAGGTCCGTAGGTGCTGCTTCGAGGTCGAGTAGACTCTCTGTTCTTGAATTTCAGTGATTACTTTGCCTTCCTTGTTCTTCGCTATTCGTCCTGGTTTATCTTATTTTCTATCAAGTTTCTTGGTTGTAACATATAGTTGTCTTACATTTCGTTCTTTTGTAGCTTTTTTTGCTATCGTTGCTAGATCTTCCACATAGTTTCGCTTATCAGCTCTGGCACTCCCTTTCACATGCTTATTTGTTTCTGTATATTTGACTTGAACTTTAGCTTTCTTTATTCTTGTTCGGCTGTTATTGAATATTGCCTTTTTGTTTTTCCTTTCTTGAATCTTATTCACATTATCAACAGAGATCCATTTCATAATAATATACAGTTCATTATTTATATGATTGATCCATACTTTCTACATTAAACTCAGATTCCTAATAGTCTTCCTTACACTGCTATACAATATTACTGTTACATGTTATAAATTAGTTGATACATTTATTATAAATGTTCTGCAGTTCTTCAACTATATAAATTATTCATGTACAAACAAAGCAGATCTTGACAAAAATATTTATCAGTTCAGTTAATCAGTACTTTAGCTCAATAAAACGAAAAGCAATTATAACAATATCACCCCTACCATAAACTAAATACCTAGGAAGTAGATAAGTTCAACAAAATACAATTATTAGGTAAAATGTGTAAACAGACAACGTATGGATGTCACGGTATCAATTCAACGGATGTTCAGTCATGTTAACTAAAATCCTCAATTATAAACTAATAAAAATACTCAGAAATTGTTTTACTTAACTACACAACCTAAAATAACAATCAATGCCAATTCGCATTGATATTCTAGTTCGGCAGTGAAATTATTCAACATACAATTTGAATTGTGTATTTCTTCATATAGGCACTGAAACTATTCAATTTTTCCAGGTGAAATAATGTTTTTGGTATAATAAACAAAACATATCCAGCATTACGATAGCTTTATTCTACTCATTCAATAATCTATTTAGAAAGTAATATTTTTTTAAAAAAAGAGCTTCCCACAAAAAGATTTCCTTCCTTTAAATAAATGTGAATTGAATTTCACAAGAAGCCATATGAAAAGACACACTAGATAGAAAAATGAAATAGAACTCAAAAGAGAGAGATTTTTTGCTTGGGAACTTTTATTCTATTATGGAATATTTCAAGCCGAACAAAAACGAAAAATCAAAACACGTTTCAGATATTTGACATATGGTTATTATTTGAAGACAGTAATGATGATAAACTAGAGATTGAGTAAAAAAAACTAAAGAATATTGGAGAGTGAGTTTGTCTTTTTTTTCGAAAGTCATTACAGCATGTGTGCTACTCACAATGAATCTTATAAGTGCTATACAATGGACATGCCACGGAGTGTTAAATCCGAATGTATGGCGCCATCAGAGTGTTTCGAAGACTAGAATCTATGTGGAAGAAGATAGACAAGAATACAATTGTTTTGCGAAAGGGAGGTTTGAAGATAAGGTGTACGTATTCTGTCAGTAAACTGTATCTTCTTTGAATAAACTGATTAATCGATCTGGTCTTACTGTTTTCGTTCATTACACTACCAACACACTTCAGGACTCAGTCAGATCTAAGAATTCTGAGACTTTCATTACTCCATGCATCAATGTCAAAGTGAAATAACAAAAATGAAGATGGTATATGGTAATATAACTGTAACAGTACAAACAATTTATGCACAAAAAATGCAGTACAAGATAACTGATTGTCACAATTCAATCACGTTATCAAAAATTGAAACAACTTAATAAAATATTTCTTTATGTGATTTTTACCGAGATCTGAATATTTGAGAATGTAAAACTAATCAAGTAGTTTTACGCAAAATTCAGACAAAATGTATTATCACATTGATTTCGTGATTGACAAGCAATGTAACATCAAATAGCCCATT
The DNA here is from genome assembly GCA_944470395.2 of Schistosoma turkestanicum. Lineage (NCBI taxonomy): Eukaryota > Metazoa > Platyhelminthes > Trematoda > Strigeidida > Schistosomatidae > Schistosoma > Schistosoma turkestanicum. The sequence goes on along the minus strand of OX103974.1, from coordinate 41,217,993 downwards.
GTTTTACGATTATAAATTTAATCATATGCAATCACTAATTTATAATGATTTAAGCATGACTATTCTCTACAAGTCACAACCATCGGAAAAAAAGACTACAATAAACCAACGTAAATCATAATACACTAAGGTATAGAAGTTACATAAAGAAAAATTGAATATTAGAATGTACACAATGACTAATGGAACTTGATAAGAGAATCACAACTGGAAATCGATTTTTTATTGTAGCAAAGCTATGATGAGAAATGCAAACGTCAGTTGATCGACTTTCATCCCAAGTCTTATGTTTGCTATGACATGCCAACTGACAGCAAATAGTTGCGTTAGGAGTGAGAAAGACACAAACAAAAGGTGTTGTTAGAAAAGAGGATTTCACGAATTGGTTTTTGAAGTGTCAAGTGAATGAATGTATTTTTGGTTGATATATTATGGTATGCAAAGTAGCCAGATGATAACTGACTATGAGATTAGAAGCCATTAGACAAATAAACGATTGCCGAATGTGCCAACTACAAGTCATTCAATCCAAAATGGAAATCACACTACATTCTAACCTCGTTATTTCAGGTATTAAAAACGTGATTGTGTTTGTTGCACGTATAGACAGATTTTAGGACACAGATTTATTTTCTGACCATCTCAAACAACAATGTTAGCGTGTTTGGGATATGATTCTCTGTCAAGCGTCAGCGTCTGAGTTAATAATAGGGAGCGAATTACCTGAGCGTGTCAACCAACTCACTTATCTTGGGTTGCATCAGCCCCAATGACCTGGTATCTGACGAAATCTCGGTGCAGTTATAGAAAAATTCCGATTGGCTTTCAGTAACTTGCATCACCTATAGAGTAGGTGAGATATTCATCTGCTCAGCAAAGGGCATTTATATAGTTCAGCTCATTATACACAGGCATGAAAACTGAATTATATTCCATTAGTCACTATATATATAACCTAACTAGTGACATTCTTAGATTATGTATGCATCTTTTTAATGAGTTTAAATAACTAGTGTCTGGATGATGATTGTACAAGGAAAAGATGAAAAACCTAACCTGATGTTTTTTTTTAAAATAGAGAAAAACAAATTGGTTGCTTATTGAATAATAATAATAAAATGAAAATAATCCAGTGATTAATTGTACAGATGAATTTTATATAATACACAAAAAGGAACAAGCCATTATAGAAAAAAACAATGCTGATAACTGAAAATTCATTGTAATTCAAAGCTGCATTGATCAATAAAAAATTAGACTAGAATAGTCATGGAGATTTTCATAGTTATTTGTTTCCAGATCGATAATTTTAGTGTTTATGAACAAAACTAATTTATTCACAGTAATTGAATTTAACCACAGGAACACAAAAAAATCGGACTAAACGGTAGGGTTCAACTGAGACGAAAATCCAGTGAATTAATTGAATAAAGATTACATCAAGTTTTTATCATTTGTATTTGAAATAAGTAGTTTGAAACTACATGCACTTTTCAAACCGGAAAGGTGTTAATGATTTGTGATTAGAAAATAATTTTTTTTAACATCTGAAAATTTAAACATATATTGTAAAACTAAGAGTAATAAACACAGAGATGTATATCATTACGTAGAAGAACACAACAGATGCGAAAAGTTGTCTCAGGTTAGCAAGGACAGACCTTATTAAAACTAGCAATTCAACGTCAATGATTTTTACAATCAGCAAATTTTAAACAATCAGATTTTGTTGAATTGGGTTAGTATTGATTTCGGTGATCAGGGAAAGCGATCACAGAGCCCAGGAGAAAACTACGTGACACTAGTCACACGTAGATTTTCCTAATGAGTTTATCTCTGCACGTTTAAGTCCTAGGAGTTTGGTAAGAAAATTCATAGGGTAAAGTGGGCTAATTTTAGGATCAACTATATCTAACCCTCTCTTTATTCTGTAGGAAGATAGCATCGATGCAGGTGTTAATTATCTGCGAGAAAAACCTTACTGCCAGTATACAGTTGACTAAACGACTTAGTCCTAAAGCCTTGCTGATTTTAGTATTACTGTTCTTCAACCAACCTCCCTAGTATCGGATGACTTAAAGAAACGAATATGTCCAGGCAACATAGATAGCTTAAGGATATGGAGAAGATTTACGCATCTTCTACTTAGTCTTAACCTTATTTGCTAAGTACATCCTGTATAAAATAAAATAGAGGGAAAAATTAAACGATCGATCAAGGGAGAAACCTGAAGTAAAGAAAAGTAGAAGAAGTACATCACAGAAGATATCGAAGCTATCTTGAAACGCTCTATTTTACAAGGAATTATTAAAAATGAAGATAGGCAATGCAAAGAATTTCTCATCAACACCATTCATATCAGTGTGAATGAATGATGTGTACGGATATGCAAATATCAAACAACACTCGGTCATTAAAAGATCAAAATAATCAAGTTAACATACAAAAGCTAAAGTCACATGCAACAACTGTACTAATATGATAATAATAATAATAATGTTACATGAATATTTCATTGGAAAATATTTGCATAGATAAATCAACGAAGTAAGTTCATTCAATTAAAATAATATCAAGATAAGATAAATATAATAATTCAATTACCAACCTTGATTTAATTTATTATCATCAGTTGAGAAAGGTTTTAAACTTTCTGGAATATAATAATTCAATGCACAAGCAAGTGATGTAGGAAGACCAATAATTCTTGTCAATAATCCTAATGACTGTGATTTCATGTGTTGAATTAGTTTTGAGCAAAATAAAAAAAAGAAGAAAGGAAGAAAAGAACAGTATCAATGAAATTGAACGAATTTTATTCATTGTTTGAATGTAAAATACAATAATACATTTTAATAAATTTCTCGGTTTGATTACATAGATAAATAAAAACAATAGTTAAAATAACTATGATTTGAGAATCAAAAAGGTAGGAATAAAGTATGATCAATTTATTTATATGAATTAACAAGGCACCTTAATATACTTCATCACTTAAACACTCTATCATAATAAATGTAAACAGTATTATAAACCGTGTTACTGAAGAATTATTATCGAATGAAAAGCCATACATTTAGACACGTAGAACAATATAGCTAATATACTGTAAACACTGAGAATTTCAAGTGCTTATCAAGTTCGATCGATCGATATGCAATCTATGCACTAGTGTAAATCAGTCGACATCGCATGTATTATGTTGAAATATAAAGGGTATGGCCAAGAGTTAGGGTCCATTCTCCTTCTCCGAATGCCCTCCACTCGGCCATCCGTATATACACACCGTCAGATGAGCCCTACTAACTGCTTTATCACCGCCAGGCTGTTGTTGACGAAATCGAAAGTACGAAAAGTGAATATCGGACCAGGGCTTGGACTGAGTTTACGAGTATGCAGAATCCACCTTAAGGAGTTCGAAAACCTTCATTTCCAGCCAATGGGGCTCATGTGCTCCAGGATTCCGACGGAACGAACAGCATACGAACCAATTGTCAGTCATCGGCTACTGTGGAACTGGATCTCCTGATATTGCTTCACTGTCTTGTAAATTAGACACATGGGTCAAAGACTCGAGGAATGACCTCCAAAGAAAAACTATCTGCTTCAGTCTGAGCAACCTGACGCTACCTCAGGCCACACAAAAAAATTCAATGAGTTTAAATAAGTATATAAAGCAAGATGATAGATGCTTCCAGTGGGTCCTTTGAAGACTACCTTCTACCACTTAACATCACAACATAGTACATACTTAAACTTGTGGGTATACTGTAGGTTGAACAGTAAAATCACATGTTCACTGAGGATATGATATAGAGGATATCGGTCGGTGCCCAGTGACCAATTAGTCGTAAATACATTCCAATGTTACAGATCAGCTGAGATCTGAACAGCTCAATAGTGACCTTTTTGAATGTGAAGCTTGGTAGCACGGGATTGAATTTGCCCGGGTGCATCAGTTCCCTCAAAACGAGTATCCAATAGGATGAAACCAAGTTACGGGGATTCCTGTCGACTAACTCCGACTACTTTACATTCTTTCGTATCGCACACTACTATTGATGTATTGATCAAAAATGATGCGATTTCTGCAGTAATCAAATCATATAACTATGCATTACCTTAAATTTGTTAGGTGTTAATAAGAAGAATCTATTATCGATACTGATGAGAAAGTATGAAGCAGTTTTTCTTAAATAAAATCTCTCATTCCACAGAGAAGTACGCACATACTTTAAATACTTAGATAGCCATATGAGGTCTAAACATTTAAATTTAATTAGTAACAGTATATACAAACATTTCACTGATATTTCAATCAACATTCAAACTGGAGAAATCTATGAGAAAATAATTATGCACGGAAGAAACGTTGAATAATCAATTTATTAATATAAACAATGCAATTGTACTAACGAAATTTAAACTAGTTAACTGCAGCATTTTTAAAATCGAAAAACGATTACAACTATGCCATCTAAAGGATTTTTTTCTTTAGTTTTGTAATGCTTTCAGTAGAATAGTGATTATAATGTAATAGGCTAAAAGAAACCTTAGAAAAACTAAACTATATGAGTAATGAATCAATGCTACTAGGGTGAGAATTCAATAGATAAGTAGGAACCATCATATTTATGTAAAAATCTTTCCAGTGTTCTTGATTTTAAGTTTTAAAGTTGAAGTCGTACTGGCAACTGTATTGGGATGTGACGGCGGTGAATTTTCTGAGGATAATCAGTATCTATAATGATTCAGCCTTTGCATAACGGAAGCAATCAGAAAAAGTCAAACTTAAAAGTAGTAAACTTTATCTTATCATACAAACTGAGAATGCAAGCGATGAAATCTAGAAAGTAGGAAGTTAGAACATTTAAAACTACTCAAGCAAAAGTCGCGTGTGACCGACCTTCAGTAAGTGTTTCGGACTCGGAAGTCACGCTCCCGCATCAACAAGACAACTACTGACTCTGTGTATTTTCTACGTTATTCACCTACTACTCTGTAAAGAATTGGAAAGCAGCGCACTCAAACTACTAACAGCTTTATAAAAATTAAGAATCAGATGAATAATAGAGGGACAAATTATAATATTATCAGTCGTTTTCGAGTATTAATACATTCAAAGTCTATTAGCTAATGAAATTATCCTGTAAATGGTGTTTTAGGAAAGGTGAACATAAACAACAGAAGATAGGATACTGATGTTGATCGGTTTAATTTGTTACAATTTAGGAAATCAATAGGATAAACAGTGAAAAAGTAAATTTAAAAACTTCACACCGATATGGGAAATAGCAATGACGAAACAAAATGAAATTTAAGGATGAAAACCATTAGATAATACTATGTTAGAGCAAAATCAAAATAGAAAGCATGTATACTGTCATCACTGAGATCGAGTTAGATCACTTAGTTTTGATTGTGATTTTACTCATCACACCAAAGAAATGACTTGATTTTGTCATTTTTTAGTTTTATTAATTAACTGTTACACTAGGCAACTACGGCTCGATTGGGGTTAAAAATCTTAGATAATGGACCTTTATAATCCATTCATAAAGTCAGAAGATGAACTTGTAGAACAACTTTCAGTTCTTTTTCAAACACACTGTAGGCTGGATGAGTTGGAGCGATATCATATATACTAACAAAAAAACTCCACAGGCATGTTAACATTGATTTCCTTCCCAGACAGTTTACAGTATTCTGGTGAATACTATAGCTAAATACTTTATGCGATACAAAATCAGTGCAACATGTCCAATAATGATTTTGCAAAACTATCGATTACAAAAATGATGTTTCAAATGTATCTGAATTGTAAAAACATAATGATGCAATAATTCCAACCAATTCTGTGTTAAGCTATTTTTCTGTAAAGAGGTTGATGTATAGATTTCTAATTAAGCATAACATTTAGACAGTTTATTATAACAAATGTTAATAGTTTATAACTAACTATACGCTATTTTTAGTATTGAGATTAATTAACAAAAAAAGAGGGAAAAACAAACATTATCCAAATTTCATCCATAACAGAATTAGTTGTATACGTTGGTTAACAATTTGTACACATCAAATTTTGAATAGAGATCTTTTTGTTCACAAGTACATTGATTTGTACTATGGACTAAACAGTTTTGTATGGATGTTTGTAAATCACAACGGCAACTAAGTATGCTATCTTCAATTTACAGTAACATAATCATAATCTATGTAGTTGCCATAATCAACATTATCATCGTAACATTCAATATGAGATGCAGTCATACTGTAACTTAGTGCATTCACCCTTTGTATTCTCTTAAATCCTAAACTTCTGAATTCCTCATCACCTTTATCTTTTTCTTGCTAAGTTTATTTCACTAGATGCTACTTCTTGAATAATATTCTCAAACCCTAATCTTCTCCATTGGCGCTAATGCTTCTACTACCTCTACTACTATGGGATTTGAAGTGGTAATTGCATCTGTGTTAATTTGGTGTAGCGACTTGAAGTGATGTACGTACGTACGAAGTTCTTTGTTGTTGGTGACTAACTGACTAATTAATACTGTAACTTATGGGGCAGCCTGATTTCAAATAATCATCATCATCATCATCGATATTACGGTCTTGATTCAAGTCAACAGTTTCTTAGCAAATCACCTGTATAAACGGCTGTCGTATCAATGTTTTATTATTTACAGAAGAAATTAAAATTTGCACTAAACATAAACATAAGAAAAAGGGTAATGGATCAGGAAATTTAGTTTAATAATCAATAATGTGGCAAGTATTCGTAATTAGTTAAAGGTTGTCGTAAACCATAAATATATAGTATGTAGATGTCAGATGAACACTGACAATCATGTCAACATCTTCAATATGGATAGATACTAGTCACTTAGATTACTTTCTTGTGGAACAAACGAACCATAACGATATTAGTGTTATTCGTGAACCAACCAGAACCTTCAACACACTGAAGACAATTCAAATGATTTTCAAACTACGACTCGAAGTAGGTTGATACGGAAGTACTTATTTTCCATTGAAAAGTAGACGGAAAATGTATTCCAATTACTTTTGAATTATAACTCAGGGTGTTCAAAACACTTTTTGAATTTATCATCATTTCTATCAAACAGAATTATGTAGCGTACGCACAAACAGACAACAATAGGGTACCACTGCAAGACTAGTCAAGAAAAAAGTTCTCCCCAGATGCTTATCAATGAAAGGAAATAACCCAAAACGGAGAAATATAGATTTGTAGTGCCTCCACATATATTCCAGTTCTCTTACATCTAACTTGGTTAAGCCCTTTCGATTAATTTATTTAACCAAGCCATTTGTATAGCAACAACTCATATGTACCATTGGTATTTTTTATTATCTGCTTTGTATGAGCTTATACGACTGAGCATTGCTTACGCTTACGCACTTACTCATCCTTTTCGCTTTAATGTTAATCTCGTAATTTTCCCATGAACTCACATGATTTGTATCGCTTGCATTTGACCTTGTCAATCATTCGTCGCTTTTATTCATGTGTGTGCATACCTATTTCGCTTGTCTTATGTCTGTCTTATTATTGTCTGACTATATATTCTTAGTCATGCTCTATCTCTTTGAGTTGGCTCACTAGCCTTCTCCACGTCGCTTCGTTCATTCGCTCGCATTGTAATCCAAAGAGTTGGCTCACTAGCCTTCTCCACGTCGCTTCGTTCATTCGCTCGCATTGTAATCCAAAGAGTTGGCTCTTAGCCTTCTCCGATTGGCTTCTCCTCTTCGCTATGTGGTGTGCCTCAAATAAACGTATACGATACTTGGAGTTCATCTTCTGATTTATAAACCGAGCTTAAGAACACGCAGTAAATCGGCACACTACAGATTTAATGAATCACAGTTCACATTACTATCATAACTGTAGTGTTCGGGTAACGATACTCCAGACCTTTAATTTCTTTATGATATATAATTTAGTGTCAGTGAACTTATTTTTTATGTCGTCGCTTCATGAGTTCCCACATGGCCTTCATTTTGATCAGTATTCGTTGGTAGTTCGATTGAACCTTTTTTCCAGTGAACATCACACTCTTACATACCTGCATGTGTCCGAGTGTTCTGTACGCCATACTGCTTCGTCGATCAAACTCGCTACGCAGATCACGCATAGCGCGAGAGATCGGAGGCTACCGAACAACGGAAGGAGGAGAAACATGCGCGTGGCTTTCTGTGGAGGAGTTGATCATACTATCTCCATGTGTGGTCTTCGCTAGGGGCATGTGGGGTGTGTGTGGCAATTAAGCGCTAAGGCCCTTCTGCAGTCGTGGTGTTGCGAAAGAATGCTTGTGTACTCTCACTGCGTGATAGGCTCTAGACGTCGATGGGTGTTCTCCTTGTGGTATAGGTGGCAAAGATCTCTCACAGCGAGGTGCACTCCAATGATGCCTCGGACCGCGCTTGTTGACACTAGGAAAAATTAATCACTGACACTGGCTGCAAGAGTGCTTATGTGGCCGGGGTGAGAAAGAAAGAAGACAGCGGGTGCTTTGCTCATGGTACAATAGTCGTGTCGATAGACTACGCGTAGCGACCACGAAATAAGTGGGATGTGGCATAGTGGAGGGAGGTAGGTAGGCGTAGGTCCGTCGTGGAGTGTGAATGGTGTAGCTGTGTGTGCCTCGTGCACACTGTAGATGGTCCAGCGCAATACTTTACTGCGTGTTTACTTAAGCCTCGGTTTATAAATCGATGCAAGATGAACTCAAGGAAGGCGAAAGGCCTAAGGGGAGGAAAGGGAGAGGATAAGGAGAAGAAAGCCGGGCCGTGTGTCTGTAGACATATATGTGTGTGCACCGGGTGTGAAACAGCTACTGTATGTTATGAAAGAGATTGAAGAAGCGAATTGGAGAAGGCTAAGAGCCAACTCTTTGGATTACAATGCAAGCGAATGAACGAAGCGACGTGGAGAAGGCCAGTGAGCCAACTCTTTGAATTACAATGCAAGCGAATGAACGAAGCGACGTGGAGAAGGCTAGTGAGCCAACTCAAAGAGATAGAGCATGACTAAGAATATATAGTCAGATAAAAATAAGACAGACATATGACAAGCGAAATAGGTATGCACACACATGAATAAAAGCGACGAATGATTGACAAGGTCAAATGCAAGCGATACAAATCATGTGAGTTCAAAGGAAAATTGCGAGATTAACATTAAAGCGAAAAAGAATGAGTAAGTGCGTAAGCGTAAGCAATGCTCAGTCGTATAAGCTCATACAAAGCAGATAATAAAAAATACCAATGGTGCATATGAGTTGTTGCTATACAAATGGCTTGGTTAAATAAATTAATCGAAAGGGCTTAACCAAGTTAGATGTAAGAGAACTGGAATATATGTGGAGGCACTACAAATCTATATTTCTCCGTTTTGGGTTATTTCTTTTCATCGATAAGCATCTTGGGAGAAGTTTCTTCTTGACTAGTGTTGCAGTGGTACCCTATTGTTGTCTGTGTGTGCGTATGCTGCATAATTCTGTTTTATAGAAATAATAATGAATTAAAAGAATGTTTTGAACACGCTGAGTTGTAATTCAAAAGTAATTGGAATGCATTTTCCGTCTCCTTTTCAATGGAAAATAAGTACTTCTGTATCAACCCACTTCAAGGTTTAGTTTGAAAATCATTTGAATTGCCTTCGGTGTATTGAAGGTTCTGGCTGGTTGACGAATAACACTAATATCGTTATGGTTTGTTTGCTCCACAAGAAAGTAATCTAAGTGAATAGTATCTATCCGAATTGAAGATGTTGGCATGATTGTCAGTGTTCATCTGACATCTATATACTATATATTTATGGTTTACGACAACCTTTAACTAATTACGAATACTTGCCACATTATTGATTATTAAACTAAATTTCCTGATCCATTACCCTTTTTCTTATGTTTATGTGTAGTGTAAATTTTAATTTTTTCTATAAATAATAAAACATTGATACGACAACCGTTTATACAGGTGATTTGCTAAGAAACTGTTGACTTGAATCAAGACCGTAATATCGATGATGATGATGATGATTATTTGAAATCAGGCTGCCCCATAAGTTACAGTATTAATTAGTCAGTTAGTCACCAACAACAAAGAACTTCGTACGTACGTACATCACTTCAAGTCGCTACACCAAATTAACACAGATGCAATTACCACTTCAAATCCCATAGTAGTAGAGGTAGTAGAAGCATTAGCGCCAATGGAGAAGATTAGGGTTTGAGAATATTATTCAAGAAGTATTATCTAGTGAAATAAACTTAAAAGCAAAAGATAAAGGTGATGGGGAATTCAGAAGGTTAGGATTTGGGAGAACACAAAGAATGAATGCACTAAGTTACAGTATGACTGCATCTCATATTGAATGTTACGATGATAATGTTGATTATGGCAACTACATAGATTATGATTATGTTACTGTAAATTGAAGATAGCATACTTAGTTGCCGTTGTGATTTACAAACATCCATACAAAACTGTTTAGTCCATAGTACAAATTAATGTATATACTTGTGAACAAAAAGATCTCTATTCAAAATTTGATATGTACCAATTGTTAACCAACGTATACAACTAATTCTGTTATGGATGAAATTTGGATAATGTTTGTTTTTCCCTTTTTTTGTTAATTAATCTCAATACTAAAAATAGCGTATAGTTAGTTATAAACTATTAACATTTGTTATAATAAACTGTCTAAATGTTATGCTTAATTAGAAATCTATACATCAACCTCTTTACAGGAAAATAGTTTAACACAGAATTGGTTGGAATTATTGCATCATTATGTTTTTACAATTCAGATACATTTGAAACATCATTTTTGTAATCGATAGTTTTGCATAATCATTATTGGACATGTTGCACTGATTTTGTCTCGCATAAAGTATTTAGATATAGTATTCACCAGAATACTGTAAACTGTCTGGGAAGGAAATCAATGTTAACATGTCTGTGGAGTTTTTCTGTTAGTATATATGATATCGCTCCAACTCATCTAGCCTACAATGTGTTTGAAAAAGAACTGAAAGTTGTTCTACAAGTTCATCTTCTGACTTTATGAAGGAGTTATAAAGATCCATTATCTAAGATTTTTAACCCCTATCGAGCCGTAGTTGCCTAGTGTAACAGTTAATTAATAAAACTAAGAAATGACAAAATCAAGGCTTTTGTTTTGGTGCGATGAGTAAAATCACAATCAAAACTAAGTGATCTAACTCGATCTCAGTGATGACAGTATTATCTAATGGTTTTCATCCTTAAATTTCATTTTTAGTTCGTCCATTGCACATGATTTTCCATATCGGGTGAAGTTTTTTTAAATTTACTTTTTCACCTGTTTATCCTAATTGAGTTTCCATAAACTATGTAAACAAATATAAAACGATCAACATCAGGGTATCCTAATTTCTCTGTTGTTTATATGTTCACCTTTCCTAAAACACCATTTACAGGATAATTTCATTAGCTAATAGACTTTGAATGTATTAATACTCGAAAACGACTGATAATATTATAATTTGTCCCTCTATTATTCATCTGATTCTTAATTTTTTTAAAGCTGTTAGTAGTTTGAGTGCGCTGCTTTCCAATTCTTTACAGAGTAGTAGGTGAATAACGTAGAAAATACACAGAGTCATTAGTTGTCTTGTTGATGCGGGAGCGTGACTTCCGAGTCCAAAGCACTTACTGAAGGTCGGTCACATGAGACTTTTGCTTGAGTAGTTTTAAATGTTTTAAAATTTCCTACTTTCTAGATTTCATCCCTTGCATTCTCAGTTTGTATGATAAGGTAAGGTTTACTACTTTTAAGTTTGACTTTTTCTGATTGCTCCCGTTATGCAAAGGCTGCATTATTATAGATACTGATTATCCTCAGAAAACTCACTGCCGTCACATCCCAATACAGTTGCCAGTACGACTTCAACTTTAAAACTTAAAATAAAGCACACTGGAAAGATTTTTACATGAATATGATTGTTTCTACCTCTCTATTGAATTCTCACCCTAGTAGCATTGATTCATTACTCATATAGCTTAGTTTTTCTAAGGTTTCTTATAGCCTATTACATTATAATCACTGTTCTACTGAAAGCATTACAAAACTAAAGAAAAAATCTTTTAGGTGACATAATTGTAATCATTTTTCGATTATAAAAATGCTGCAGATAACTAGTTTATATTTTGTTAGTACAACTGCATTGTTTATATTAATAAATTGATTATTCAACGTTTCTTTCGTATATAATTATTTTCTCATAGATTTCTCCAGTTTAAATGTTGATTGAAATATCAGTGAAATGTTGGTATATACTGTTACTAATTAAATTTAAATGTTTAGACCTTATAAGGCTATCTAAATATTTTAAGTATTTGCGTACTCCTCTGTGGAATGAGAGTTTTTATTTGAGAAAAACTGCTTCACACTTTCTCATCAGTATCGGTAATAGATTCTTCTTATTAACACATAACAAGTGTAAGGTAACGAATAATTATATGATTTGATTACTACAGAAATCACATCATTTTTGATCAATACATCAATAGTAGTGTGCGGTACGAAATAATGTAAAGTGGTCGGAGTTGGTCGACAGGAATCCCCGAACCTTGGTTTCATCCTATTGGATACTCGTCAGTAAGGTTTACCCGTAGTCCTGAGGGAACTGATGCACCCGGGCAAATTCAATCCCGTGCTACCAAGCTTCACATTCAAAAAGGTCACTATTGAGCTGTTCAGATCTCAGCTGATCTGTAACATTGGAATGTATTTACGACTAATTGGTCACTGGGCACCGACCGATATCCTCTATATCATTTACTTAGTGCTCATATGATTTTATTGTTCAACCTACAGTATACCCACAAGTTTAATTATGTACTATGTTGAGATGTTAAATGGTAGAAGGTAGTCTTCAGAGGACTCACTGGAAGCATCTATCATCTTGCTTTATATACTTATTTAAACTCAACGAATTTTTGTGTGGCCGGAGGTAGCGTCAGGTTGCTCAGACTGAAGCAGATAGTTTTCTTTGGAGGTCATTCCTCGAGTCTTTTACCCAAGTGTCTAATTTACAAGACAGTGAAGCAATATCAGGAGATCCAGTTCCACAGTGGCCGGTGACTGACATTTGGTTCATACGCTGTTCGTTCCGTCGGAATCCTGGAGCACATGAGCCCCATTGGTTGGAAATGAAGGTTTTCGAACTCCCTTAGGTGGATTCTCCATACTCATAAACTCAGTCCAAGCCCTGGTCAGATATTCGCTTTTCGTATTTTCGATTTCGTAAACAACACCCTGGCGGTGATAAAGCAGTGAGTAGGACTCACCTGACGGTGTGTATATACGGATGGCCGAGTAAGGGCATTCGGAGAAGGAGAATGGACCCTAACTCTTGGCCATACCCTTTATATTTCAACATAATACGTGCGATGTCGACTGATTTACACTAGTGCATAGATTGCATATCGATCGATCGAACTTGATAAGCAGTTGGAAATTCTCAGTGTTTACAGTTTATTAGCTATATTGTACTACGTGTCTAAATGTATGGCTTTTCATTCGATAATAATTCTTCAGTAACACGGTTTATAATACTGTTTACATTTATTATGATAGAGTGTTTAAGTGATGAAGTATATTAAGGTGCCTTGTTAATTCATATAAATAAATTGATCATACTTTATTCTTACCTTTTTGATTCTCAAATCATAGTTATTATAAGTATTGTTTTTATTTATCTATGTAATCAAACAGAGAAATTTAAAAAAAATGTATTATTGTATTTGGCATTCGAACAATGAATAAAATCTGTTCAATTTCATTGATACTGTTGTTTTCTTCCTTTCTTCTTTTTTTTTTATTTTGCTCAAAACTAATTAAACGCATGAAATCACAGTCATTAGGATTATTGACAAGAATTATTGGTCTTCCTACATCACTTGCTTGTGCATTGAATTATTATATTCCAGAAAGTTTAAAACCTTTCTCAACTGATGATAATAAATTAAATCAAGGTTGGTAATTGAATTATTATATTTATCTTATCTTGATATTATTTTAATTGAATGAACTTACTTCGTTGATTTATCTATGCAAATATTTTCCAATGAAATATTCATGTAACATTATTATTATTATTATTATTATTATTATTATTATTATCATATTAGTACAGTTGTTGCATGTGACTTTAATTTTTGTATGTTAACTTGATTATTTTGATCGTTTAATGACCGAGTGTTGTTTGATATTTGCATATCCGTACACATCATTCATTCACACTGATATGAATGGTGTTGATGAGAAATTCTTTGCATTGCCTATCTTCATTTTTAATAATTCCATGTAAAATAGAGTGTTTCAAGATAGCTTCGATATCTTCTGTGATGTACTTCTTCTACTTTTCTTTACTTCAGGTTTCTCCTTTGATCGATCGTTTAATTTTTCCCTCTATTTTATTTTATACAGGATGTACTTAGCAAATAAGCTTAAGACTAAGTAGAAGATGCGTAAATCTTCTCCATATCCTTAAGCTATCTATGTTGCCTGGACATATTCGTTTCTTTAAGTCATCCGATACTAGGGAGGTTGGTTGAAGAACGGTAATACTAAAATCAGCAAGGCTTTAGGACTAAGTCGTTTAGTCAACTGTATACTGGCAGTAAGGTTTTTCTCGCAGATAATTAACACCTGCATCGGTGCTATCTTCCTACAGAATAAAGAGAGGGTTAGATATAGTTGATCCTAAAATTAGCCCACTTTACCCTATGGATTTTCTTACCAAACTCCTAGGACTTAAACGTGCAGAGATAAACTCATTAGGAACATCTACGTATGACTAGTGTCACGTAGTTTTCTCCTGGGCTCTGTGATCGCTTTCCCTGATCACCGAAATCAATACTAACCCAATTCAACAAAATCTGATTGTTTAAAATTTGCTTATTGTAAAAATCATAGACGCTGAATTGCTTTAATAAGGTTTTAATAAGGTCTGTTCTTACCAACCTGAGATAACTTTTCGCATCTGTTGTGTTCTTCTACGTAATCATATACATCTCTGTGTTTATTACTGTTAGTTTTACAATATGTGTTCAAATTTTCAGACATTAAAAAAAATTATTTTCTAATCACAAATCATTAACACCTTTCCGGTTTGAAAAGTGCATGTAGTTTCAAACTACTTATTTCAAATACAAATGATAAAAACTTGATGTAATCTTTATTCAATTAATTCACTGGATTTTCGTCTCAGTTAAACCCTACCGTTTAGTTCAATTCTTTTTTGTGTTCCTGTGGTTAAATTCAATTACTGTGAATAAAATAGTTAGATTCTAATTAGTTTTGTTCATAAACACTAAAATTATCGATCTGGAAACAAATAACTATGAAAATCTCCATGACTATTCTAATCTAATTTTTTTATTGATCAATGCAGCTTTGAATTATAATGAATTTTCAGTTATCAGCATTGTTTTTTTTTCGATAATGGCTTGTTCGTTTTTGTGTATTATATAAAATTCATCTGTACAATTAATCACTGGATTGTGTTCATTTTATTATTATTATTCAATAAGCAACCACTTTGTTTTTCTCTATTTTTAAAAAAAAACATCAGGTTAGGTTTTTCATCTTTTCCTTGTACAATCATCATCCAGACACTGGTTATTTAAACTCATTAAAAAGATGCATACATAATCTAAGCATGTCACTAGTTAGGTTATATATATATATATATATATATATATATATATATATATATATATATATATTGACTAATGGAATATAATTCAGTTTTCATGCCTGTGTATAATGAGCTGAACTATGTAAATGCCCTTTGCTTAGCAGATGGATATCTCACCTACGCTATAGGTGATGCAAGTTACTGAAAGCCGATCGGAATTTTTCTGTATTTGCACCGAGATTTCGTCAGATATCAGGTCATTGGGGCTGATGCGACCGAAGATAAGTGAGTTGGTTGACACGCTCAGTTAATTCGCTCCCTATCATTAACTGAGAAGCTGACGCTTGATAGAGAATCATATCCCAAACACGCTAACAATGTTGTTTGAGATGATCAGAAAATACGTCTGTGTCCTAAAATCTGTCTATACGTGCAACAAACACAATCACGTTTTTAATACCTGAAATAACGAGGTTAGAATGTAGTGTGATTTCCATTTTGGATTGAATGACTTGTAGTTGGCACATTCGGCAATCGTTTATTTGTCTAATGGCTTCTAATCTCATTGTCAGTTATCATCTGGCGACTTTGCATACCATATATCAACCAATGATGCATTCATTCACTTGACACTTCAAAAACCGATTCGTGAAATCCTCTTTTCTAACAACACCTTTTGCTTGTGTCTTTCTCACTCCTAACGCAACTATTTGCTGTCAGTTGGCATGTCATAGCAAACATAAGACTTGGGATGAAAGTCGATCAACTGACGTTTGCATTTCTCATCATAGCTTTGCTAGAAAAAAAATCAATTTTCAATTGTGATTCTCTTATCAAGTTCCATTAGTCATTGTGTACATTCCAATATTCAATTTTTCTTTATGTAACTTCTATACCTTAGTGTATCATGATTTACGTTGGTTTATTGTAGTCTTTTTTTCCGATGATTGTGACTTGTAGAGAATAGTCATGCTTAACTCATTATAAATTAGTGATTGCATATGATTAAATTTATAATCGTAACAATGGGCTACTTGATGTTACATTGCTTGTCAATCACGAAATCAATGTGATAATACATTTTGTCTGAATTTTGTGTAAAACTACTTGGTTAATTTTACATTCTCAAATATTCAGATCTCGGTAAAAATCACATAAAGAAATATTTTATTAAGTTGTTTCAATTTTTGATAACGTGATTGAATTGTGACAATCAGTTATCTTGTACTGCATTTTTTGTGCATAAATTGTTTGTACTGTTACAGTTATATTACCATATACCATCTTCATTTTTGTTATTTCACTTTGATATTGATGCATGGAGTAATAAAAGTCTCAAAATTCTTAGATCTGACTGAGTCCTGAAGTGTGTTGGTAGTGTAATGAACGAAAACATTAAGACCAGATCGATTAATCGGTTTATTCAAAGAAGACACAGTGTACTGACAGAATACGTACACTTTATCTTCAAACATTCATTTGCGAAACAACTGTATTCTTGTCTATCTTCTTCCACATATATTCTAGTCTTCGAAACACTCTGATGGCGTCATACATTCGGATTTGACACTCCGTGGCATGTCCATTGTATAATACTTATAAGATTCATTGTGAGTAGCAGGTATACTGTAAAGACTTTTGAAAAAAAAAACAAACTCACTCTCCAATATTCTTTTTACTGAATCCTTAGTTTATCATCATTACTGTCTTCAAATAATAACCATATGTCAAACGTGTTTTGATTTTTCGTTTTTTTTTCGATCTGAAATATTCCATAATAGAATAAAAGTTCCCAAGCAAAAGAAATCTCTCTTTTGTGTCCTATTTCATTTTCTTATCTAGTGTGTGTGGCTTCTAGTGAAATTCAATTCACATTTATTTGAATGAAAGAAATTTATTTGTGGGAAGCCCTTTCTTTTTAAAAATAAATATTTCTTTCTAAATAGATTTTATTGAATGAGTAGAATAAAAGCTATCTATCGCAATGCTGGATTCGTTTTGTTTATTATACCAAAAACATTATTTCACCTGGAAAAATTGAATAGTTTTAGTGCCTATATGAAGAAATACACAATTCAAATTGTATGTTGAATAATTTCACAGCCAAACTAGAATATCAATGCGAATTATCATTGATTGTTATTCTAGGTTGAGGAGGATTTTAGTTAGCATGACTGAACATCCGTTGAATTGATACCGTGACATCCAAACCATGTCTGTCTACACATTTTATCTGATAATTGTATTTTGATGAACTTATCTACTTTCTTGGTAGTTAGTTTATGGTAGGGGTGATATTGTTATAATTGTTTCAAGTTTATCATTTTATTGAGCTAAAGTACTGATTAACTGAACTGATAAATATTTTTGTCAAGATCTGCTTTGTTTGTACATGAATAATTTATATAGTTGAAGAACTGCAGAACGTTTATAATAAATGTATCAACTAATTTATAACCTGTAACAGTAATATGGTATAGCAGTGTAACGAAAAGTATTAGGATTCTAAGTTTTAATGTAAGAGGTATTAAGCAATCCTATAATTAATAAACTGTATATTATTATGAAATGGATCTCTGTTTATAATGTGAATAAGATTCAAGAAAGCAAAAACAAAAAGGCAATATTCAGTAACAGCTGAACAAGAATAAAGAAAGCTAAAGCTCAAGTCGAATATACAGAAGCAAATAAGCAAGTGAAAGGAAGCGCCAGAACCGATAAGCAAAACTATGTGGCAGATCTAGCAACGCTGGCAAAAAAAGCTACAAACGAACGAAATGTAAGACAACTATATGTTACAAAGAATAAACTTGATGCAACGAACAACGAAGAACAAGGAAGGAGAAGCAATTACTGATATTCAAGAACAGAGAGTCTACTCGACCTCGAAGCAGCACCTACGGACCTCTCAATTAAGGATTACTTACCATCAGTGACTGAAGAGACCATCATGGCTATCAGACAAAGAGTGACGGAGCAGCGGCAACAGACAACATATCAGCTGAGGCACTGAAAAAAGACATAGCAGTAACTACGATGATACTCCACCCCACAGGCGTAAGTAAGTAAGTTTATTAGATAAAATAATAATTCCTAAGAACTTCTTAGGATCGCTATTTGAAGTATACTTGTACAGTGTACGGTTTAAACTATCTTCAGGTATTGTTAATTAGCTTATGTATGTCAAATGGTCTCCACGTATCTTGATCAGGTCAAATAAAACTCTAGTATCATGTCGAATTGTTAATTTTTTCTAATCTGTTTATGACTTGTAAGTGTACGTATTTTTCCATGGCTCAATTTATCAAACGACCCAAATAGTGTTTATTTCGTTTAAAGTAGGAAGTATTTCCAGATTATTTTTCATAACTTAAAGAATAAAGTGCCTTATTTATGGGACATAAATTTGGATAGTGTAATGAGGAAACAAAGGTTATCAAAATTGTGATATACTAGCACAGTACATTTCCAACAACCTAATCACATATATGTTTGTTAAAAACCAAAGGTCAACTAGACAATTGGAGTGTATGGTTAGGAAAGAAAATTATGTGAAAAAATAATATGAAGCTCACCACCCTGGATAATGACACATAGAACCAAGGCAAGTTTTGGGTTAGAACAAACTAACTTTGGTATAGGTCCTTGAACACTTTTTTACAATACAACCAAAACCGTGTCATGATCAAATGTGTTTAGCATCTAGTCCTATTGTGTCATTTGATTCGATTTGTGTTTACAGCCATTTGGGTACATGTTCAAACACTCTAACGATTACTCCTCCCTATGTATGTGTGGCCAGACACACAATCAAACTAGTACAATCATTTGTGTGCGTTGTAGATTTTCCATGAAGCATGGAGCTTGCTCCGTTGTAAGTCCTTATTGATCACAGATTTGAGCTTTTGTTTCATTCAATACAGGGATATGCCACCGCCCCTCTCTGAACAGCAGATTGATTTAAACGGGCTAAAATACCATAGATTTACGTGTTGTTTGTTGAGCCCACAGGGCTTGTTCTAGCCTTTTAACGAATTAATTATTGCATTCTTCTTGCTTTATCATTCAGGTCTGTTGACCTTGTCAGTTATTCGCTCACATCCGCTTTTTAACCAAAGGACGAGTGTACTGCGAGGCAGTTCGCTCTGTCCTACTATACGGATGCGAAACATGGCCGTTAAGAGTACAGGACATTCGTAGGTTACTAGTCTTCGATCATAGGTGTATCCGAAGCATTGCTCGTGTATCCTGGGACGACCGAGTAAGCAATGCTATCGTTAGGAAACGAGTTCTAGGTAAGGATGGCAAATCAATAGATGAAGCATTGAAACTTCATCAGTTGAGGTGGTTGGGACATATGTTACGAATGCCTAACCACCGACTGCCGTGACGAGCTATGTTTTATGGTGTAGGAGTAGGTTGTAAGAAAGCTAGGGGCGGCCAGACCAAAACCGGGTAGAAATCCATGAAGTCACTGACGAGTGGACTGAGTCATGTTGGTATGTGTCGACTACCTGGTTGGGGTCCGCGAGACGAAAGTCCCCAATGGTTAGAGACCTTGAACGAAATGGCTCAGAATCGTTTGCGATGGCGCAGGTGCATCCACTCTTTGTGTGCTTTTTAATTCTAACCTTCTGAATTCCTCATAATCTCTATCTTCCTCCTTCTAAATTTATCTCACTGAATTATACTTTTCGAATTATATCTTCGCTCCCTAATCTTCTCCATTACTGCTAATAATTCTACTATCACTTTCTTGGATTTGAACTGACTGTTACGTTTCTGTGCTGACGTGGTATGGCAACTACAACTGATGTACTTATGTACGAAGTTCTGCGTTGTATCTGTCTGTCTGTCTATCTAGGATGCTTTTATTTGTGTGTGTGTCCTCTACTTACTTCGTTCATAACAGTTATCGCTTTAAACATAATTAAATTAATTGTATTTCTTTTTTTTGTTTAACATTACCTGACTAAAAATACATCCAATAATTGGCAGGCATTTTAATGTATTGCTCTTCTGATAGAATAGTTTACATTTTATTTCGATGCTGAAAATCTTTCTAATTTTGTTATTCTTTATTTACAATCAAACCGCAAGGTTAAATCTTCTCACATTTACTACCTATTATTTTACATATATGTATTTTTATACTTTTAATCGATATGTTTATGCGTAATGTAATTGCTTTTTATTCCCATGTTTAAGAAAAAAAATATGAAAATCGTTGTCATACGTCATACATAATTGTTAAATATTTACGAATATGAGAAATTGTTTTTGTAAATTACACTGCTCAGTAATATGTTAGAAATCAATAATCCGATCCATTATTTTGAACAGCAATAAATTTTCTATTTTCTGCCTAATTATTGTTCACAGTTTCAGTGAGGCTATTCTTATGCATAAAAATAATTTATAAATTAAGGCGAAATTGTTCTTAGTTTGCTTTTATGTGTTGCGTATGCTACCTAACCATAGACTGCCTCGTCGAGCTATGCTTTACGATGTAGGAATAGGTTGGACGAAAGCTAGGGGTGGCCAGACCAAAACATGGCAGAAATGCATGAAGTCACTGACAAGTGGACTGAGTCATATTGGCAGATGTAGACTAGCTGGTTGGGGTCCGCGAGACGATAGTAACCGATGTTTAGAGACTGTGAATGACATGGCTCAGAACCGTTTGTAATGGCTCACGTGCATTTATTCTTTGTGTTCTCTCAAATCGTGACCTTCTGAATTCCTCATCACCTCCATCTTTTTCTTTAAATTTGATTTCACCAGATTCTACTTCTTGGATAATATTTTCAAATCTTAATCTTCTCCATTACCAGTATCACTTCTACTATCTCTGTCACTATGGGATTTGAATTGAATTTGTGTATCTGTGCTAATGTGGTATGGCAACTTGAACTGATGTATTTACGTCAAAGTTCTACGTTGCTATTAATGATGATGATGATGACCTTCCAATTCCTCTGTTATAATCAATCTCATACTGTGGAAATAATTGTTCCTGTAATAGTAATTATGATTTCCCTCTTCAATGGTTGATTTATTTGATTGACCTCTCTCTGCTTGTTATTTCCGTTATACAAATCAATCATTATTGTGTCTTCTTTTTCTTTTTTTCTGTTATAAAAAGTAAAATCTATCAATCACCTGATATTATAGATTAGGCAAAACACCAGACCAATTAAATGAAGTATTGAGTCTTTATGTGTACATATATTTACACCCATGTTTAATTGCGTGTATGTGTAATGCGTACATTGGTGTGATATGATTATTGAATTTGTTGTTTTCAGAACGTGTTGAGATATTTATTTATTTGTTTATTCACATTATTTCACAGTAATTGTTGTTAAATCGTCAATTAATACTTTTGTGTTTGCTTAAATTCTTTGTATTTTCTTTTCTTATTTCTCAATTAAAGTTTGCTTAGATCATTATTTATCATTGTTCAATTTATTGGAAACAACTACATTGAATATTGAATC
This sequence comes from Schistosoma turkestanicum, assembly GCA_944470395.2. Classification (NCBI taxonomy): domain Eukaryota; kingdom Metazoa; phylum Platyhelminthes; class Trematoda; order Strigeidida; family Schistosomatidae; genus Schistosoma; species Schistosoma turkestanicum. The sequence goes on along the minus strand of OX103974.1, from coordinate 41,195,774 downwards.
AATAAATCATAAATTTCAACATGATTTATTCCAAGATGATATTGAAAATGTTCAGCGTATGCTTGCTATAATTCAACAATTATATCAAACAAACAAATCATTGTGTGAATACAAGTCATTGTTTAAATCCATTATAGAATTATTAAATGTTAATTTGAAAAAAACTTCAAATGACAGAAGTATTGGATTTGAACAACATGCTGATTTATGCCTTGTGATTAATATTTATCAATTAATTGGTAACATTTGTAACAATACTATTATTATTAATAGTAGTAGTGATTGTCATCTTTCTACATCAAGTGTAATTTCACCTAGTAATACTAGTGTTACCATTGCTACTTCCGCTACTACTACTACTACTGGAATTGTAACAAATCCTATTCAAAGTGATATTGTAAAGTCGGATTATAATTCACAAATACAAAGCGGTTAGTAAATTTTTTTAAAAATTATCTTACTCTCTGGTTGAATATGATATTAATAATAGTGAACCTTTAATGTCCAAGTACATACTGTTGTACTTAACTGTAAGTGGTACAGTTTTTGTAGAGTAATAAAACGGCTGAAGATGCCTGCACCTTAGCAGATGAAACTGGCATCTGTGACCACAAAACGGTTTCTCCATTGTGTTTTTGAATATTTTCGATAACGTTTGCTTTGTGTGTGTTCGATAGATAGAATACCGTTTTTTTTTGAATAATATTCTTCCTTTTATTACAAATCGGGATTAAACTAATGTGGCCAAAAATATTTTTCGTCCATTACCAACTTTTCAACACTACGACGTCGAGACTTTCTGTTGTCTGACTTTATAATACCAGAATAATGTGTTCTTGGTATATTTTATCTATACAACATGTTTTTTACATTCATATTTTTATGCCTTCATGAAAACCACTGCATATGGTTAACAATGTTCCTCTACTTATGTAATTAATGAAATTCTAGAAAGTATAAGCTCAATTATTTTGTTCAATAAACCTTGTCAGTATTCCGGGATTATTTAAACACTGAGGTTGTCTGTAGGATTGGTTTGTTTTTGCTTCCTCTCTTGCAAAAACCTTTCTGATTTTGTATTATAGTACTTTTTGGGATCGTTATTTTTATACATAGACATGGATGCCGGGTCAGTGGACCAGAAGTTAAGCGTTCGTGCACAAGACCTAACGTCTTGTTTTCGAGTCTTGCGAGTAGCAGGAGTCGTAGATGTGCACTGCTGATAAAGTCCCACACCAGGACGAAACGTCCGTCCAGTGGTTCCAGGTTTCTAATGGTTGTATAACAATGATTCATTCATGATTTCAATGTGTATAAACATTTCTATTGTTAAATTATCACTGTATTTACTGCGGGTTTTCTGTTATCTAGTAATTTTAGTAGTTCAATGCCTTATATAGACATAAACATTCATTCTGTATTGCCACTACTTTAGTAGCCATAGCACTCTCATTCACATTCGCATTTTCTGGCAAGAATAATTAGTATCACAGTATTCAGTGTGTTTTTCCAAAATAAACAGTGTAAAGTCTTTAAGAGTTGATCAGTTTTCGTTGGTATATGTACATCCTTTAGGAATTTCCCTGAATAATAAGAATATAAACATATTGCCTATTGATCGAGTTATTGACTATCTGTATTCAGTATTTTAGCAGAGAACCCATCAAACTCTAAGTTGTATGGCACTGGGTTGGAGTTCTATTGTGAACTGTCACAATGTAATGCACATAAATCTAACTGATACCTCTTAGATGAGGTGAAAACACGCATCTCCCAT
>OX103974.1:41177630-41193498 GCA_944470395.2 Schistosoma turkestanicum | reverse complement strand
TTTTCTATCTTTGATCAAGTACCTCGATATATATCACCGGTATAATAAATAATTATTCTTTCTTGTTTTTTCACTAATTAACGTATCTTTTTAGAATTTTTAATTTTTTAGACAGATTTCGTTCATTTGAGTAAGAATATTCATAAATCAATGATTGTGAAATTGACGTTTCTCAAGTTAGTTCTATCTATGTATTGTGTAAAATCGCTGGTTGTTGTTTCTAGATCACCCTATAAGTTTATTTTTCTAGCAATGTTTGTGAAACGAGTCAAATGAATAGGTAGGTAGATTGAAAGTGACCATTTATTCACTTAGTAGTAATTATTTATACAAAAAATAATTTATTCGATCAAATATTAAGTGAGACGGTTGTATATCTAATTGCATGTAGTGTGGTGTGAGCTACTTATAAGTAGTATATGACGTGAGTGTCAACATAATGTCTGGCAGCATAGCATGGGGGAAGATCAAGAAAGGAATAGTTAGAACACAATGGAATTTGTGTATGAAACGCATGAATAGTGACAATGGATTGATGTTTTGCAACAGGAACAGTCCAGTTGGATAGGATGAACTGTTATTTTGCAAATGAACAATTTACTTTATGGTTTTCCGATTTTACTGAGTAACTCTGTAATTTTCGTTAAATACAATTCGAATACTCCACCTGTGTTCCCTTTCACTACACTAGCATCTTCTGAGACACGCTTTTCAACTGGATTAGCGTAAAATTCAATGAATGTACATAGAGCTTCAAGACGCAAGTAAGATATTGAATCATTGTTCAGAAGATGATATTGATAGGATTTTATGTAAAATGTGTTTTAATAAAATAAAACAAGAATACAATCATATATATATATATATATATTATAAGATACTTACATGCTATGGCGGAAAGTACAACGTTTACGATTATGGAAATGACGAAAAACAATAGCCAGAATCTTGAAATCAGCATTTTTGTACGTTTGTTGATACTGAAATTAATTGTTCAAAGAATATAATTATTTAGAAACTAATATAGTTTAGTTAGCCTTGAAATTTCATTAGTTATAAAGAAACGTACCAATAGTACTGATAATTTAATGAACAAATAACAACGAGCCATCAAATATTAGGGCCTTTGTCAAGTGAATCATAGAATTCACCTAATACACTTTGGTAAATAAGAATTGAATGAAGTTGACAATGATTTGAAGACTGGCAGTAAATTTTTTAAAAGCAAAATGAATATTGATCAAAGATCTTAAATATTAAACAGCTGAAGCAGTACATCAATCAGGTGTAGAAGTAGTTGCAGGTCGTAGTGGCAGAAACCGTGGGAAAAGTAGTTGTCTTAGCGTCAGAGGCAGTAACACAGTAGTAAAGACCATAGAAATAAATGTGAACATCAAGTTTGCTAATAAAATTCACAGTGATGTAGCAAGTAAGATGAATGAAAAATCGTGTTTGTTATTGATCTTCTTCCAGAATTTATTCAACATGATTCACCATCCTTACTGTATTCGAAAAAAATGTGACAGCACATGCGAGTTAATGCAGATTTTCAGTAACATTCTCAAAGACGGTCCATGTTTAAACAAAACCCCAGTACTGCTGAACGTGAGTAATGATACCCTCTGCCAAAGATATTCAAACTAAAATTTTAACTTAAGGAATCCATGTTGATGACTTGGCGATAAGGTATTTGTTATTGTAGAAGAACACAGATAAATGAGTAAATATTCTCCATCAAAATCATTATCAAATGCATTACCTTGTAAGGTGAAATTGACAGAAATTTATACCACATGACTGAGGTGTTCAACCAGTCAAGCGTTTAAAATACGAGGAAACTATTTGAGTATCCAGTGAATTAATTCGCTAACAATGTATTTCATGATGAAATATCATTCAGCCCGCATTCCAAACATTTCACAAAAGCCAAACATCTCGTGTGCGTTTTGAAACAAATTACGCAAAAAAGAAACAAGTGACGTCTGGCCTTGAAAATAGGAATGAAAAAAAGAATAGTAGAAATATAATGATATTCCATTATAACAAGTTAAGCATGGGCGAAAATAATTGTTTTGTGAAGATATTGTTTGGAAAAACCCCTTACCCATGAGCAAAGAGTTGGACGTGCTTCACAAAATACACACCAAGTCACAATATTGAGTTGAGAAACGTAGTTTTAAAAAATTTCTTACACATTCCGGAGTAAATCACGCAGTTTTCAGGAAACTGAACTGATCATTTTTTTAGAGAAAAACAGGTGAGTGAAGTGAGCAGACAGTAAGAAAACAAAAGTTATTTTGGATGGAAGGACAAAGACAGTGACATGAAAAACCTTTGATCATTTTATGGTGGCCAGTTTCAACGTGTTATTTAACTGCTTAATTAGCTCGTCGAGGCCTTCAGCACTATATAACGCCTGACGGTTATAAATCAGAAGGCAAATACGAAGTGTTGAATAGGTTGTTTTTTACCTCGAACAGACGACAAACACACAGAGGAGTTGATCAATTAATAAAAATTTAATGTTCATATATAGACATTGTAAAATGTCATACAAATCAGACAACAATTAAAAAAACAAATGGCACATATACGTGGCTTGGTTAAATATGTTAATCAAAAAGGCTTAATCAAATTAAATATAAGCGAACACGAATTTATGTGTAGGCAATACAACAGCCTTTTTCCAGCAAACAAAGATACGAATGTGTCTGTGTTTGCAAAAAATAATCATAATTGTCGGAAAGCATCAAAGGTTTCGAAAGTTAAAGTTTTCTTGTTCGAATACGTTCGTGAGGTCGCTTAATAACAGGTGATGAAATAAAATATAGAAAGGATTTCAGGTTATAATATCACAACTTTGTAATACACAAGATTTATTGAATGCAGTAATTACTTACTTACTTACGCCTGTTACCCATCAATGGAGCATAGGCCGCACACCAGTTTTCTCCAACCAACTCTGTCCTGGGCTTCCCTCTTCAGTTCCTTCCGCTGAAAGGCCATCGCATGAATCTTCGGATACAAGTAAATATATGACTGAAGCTATTTGACATAAGCATTTATGCTATTATATAGATATGTAGATGCTCGAATCGGCTGCCTGGGTAACGGAAATGACCTATTCTGGAACTTGTGTGACAATCTACTTTAACCTTCTGGCATTCTTTTCATGCCTGCGTCCAGCTGCGAACATCTTACTCCATACTTGGCAGGTTGATCAGGTTGATCGTGGCCTTTATTCCTGAGTGTGATATGTTATGCATAGTTTAGATAACGTTTCGTCTTGGTCACTTCGGCATATATGGCCGTGGTCGGCCTGTATATATTGCACAGATTATGCTTACTTTGCCGAATGAAGTTCCTCGGAATACCTAGGAAGTTTTATTAGATGATCTTAGCTTACTTAGCTCGATATCCATATTTTGCAATGCCGCAAGTTTGTAATAATCGATGTCGTTTTGTATGAGAGCGGTATTCATCGTTCTTGATGAAGCATCTGCGACTTCAATATATTGTATGCTGGACATATATTGGGAAAGGAATTCCAATTGTCGAATTTGCTTCGGCGAATAATAGTTTCGCACCTGGATCTGCAGATACTGTTACGCACTCAACCTTCTGTTCGTCTGCGCTAATAACCAGCCTCATCTTGCATTTCTCATATTCATTCAACAGTTGTCAGCCTAATATTCATTAGTTAAGTTACTGAATGAACTTCACTTACAGTAAATAATGGAATATTAACATGGGTGACGTGTTTATGTTCAACACATTCAACAACTCAATTTGGATGACAGTGTATCGCTAATTTATATTGGTTTCCTGGAGTTACCTGATCGCATTCAAATGATAACAGCAACTTTTAATCACATTTTATTGACTGATGGTTTTCTTCAAATATAATTATTTTGGATTGAAGATGTAATCCGAACAACTTATATACATGAAAAGTTGTTCATTAACTTCAGTTGGCTTTTATAAACATTACAGGCATAAAGACATAATTTTGCGATATCAGATTACAATTTCTAATATCCTATATTTAGACTCGGAAAAATCGTGAAAAATGTTTAAATACACTTAGAAACTGAGTTCTTTAATTCTGACTATAGAATAAAATAAAACATCAAAAGCTGGATCTTTGTTGATAGTTGTCTTACTTTCCCTACTACTCTTATTAGCCTGAATCGAACCTAGGCAATAGCGTGCTTTCCTAGGCCAACTAAGTGAGAGGGCCTATTTCCTTGGTTCCACCTTGTACCAAATTGAGACCACTTATCGCGACGTAACAAAAATTAATCCGGTTAAGCCAGAAATTAAAAGTGCAGCTTTGAATAGTGGGCGTGGTTTATGGATTGATGATCTCGTGATATCGAAATGTTATTGAGATAGTGAAACAACAATAGATGAAGGCCACTGAGCAACCAAGCAACTTTGGCAGCACGTTAGGCGCGTAAGTGATCGTATAGTATTTCACTATGGCAGCTCCCCTCTTAAAAGGATTTACACTTTCGATACGTGTCGATTTCGTTCGATGGCTAGTCCGCCAACGTGCGATTGTAGGGCGGAAGATTCGAAGAACAAGAAGCGACCAATCAAGCTGCAGTAGTCACCAACAGTCTTTAACGGCACACTGTACCAGAGGTAAGGTGTCATGTTTGCTGCTTCAGCCACACCAGGGTGGCTAATATTCAGTCTGAAGATTGCATTGGTTAGGGTTTTTAACAGAAAACGCTGCAAACGTTGGACGGAACGAGATTGAGCGAGAGAACCACAAACGACCATAAAGACCGGAGCCAGATATATTATGAACCAAATTAACGACTGAGTCCATTGACAAATGCGTCCGCGATCACTAAGGCTCTCTCTAGAAATGACTGAATTTGAGAAGAGTGGTGTTCGCAGATGTGCTCTCATAATAAAGAAATCAAAGAAACTGAAAAAGTTGTAGAAAACATGTATTAAAAGGATAATGTCTTATACCGTATTCGCTGTTGATTGAGTGGTTATTCGCGAAAACGTACAGGTAAAGCTTTACACAGCAATCTGTTTGGCAGTCAGTTGATCTGCATCTGTCTTTACATCTCAGTCTTCATCTGCATTTCCTCTGCGTTTCGAATAGAGGTTTTATCTAATTCACTTCTTACCGGGTATCCACGTCGTCAAAATCAAACAAAGGGTGAGAGAAATAACCGTGCATATTTTCGCACATCTCCATGCTTAGGAAATCCCCACCCCAGTGTCTCCTCAGAGCGCGATCTCGGCTTGTTAACCAGTAGAAGCCTAAACACCATTTCGAACCATATAATGGATGCAGTCAGGGTAAATGTATCTCTTCTTTTTATGCAAAGACGACCCGATGCTATCACTCACACCTTGGAGTTTACGTCATCGTGCCTCCTCTCCTTACATTGGACGTAAATCTCTTGAATTGAGAGCAAAGATGAGCAACAATATGGATGATATGGTTGCAAAATAAAATTAACGAAGATTGATAGCATTTGGAATTATGCGCCCTTACTTACAGGAGAATCGTAAGTGATTCAATTGTTGCGACTAACAAATTAGGGTGGCCAAATCATCTCAACATGGACAGCCTACCGATGCATCAACACCGCTCCTCTTGAGGTGATCTTTGAAAAATTGCACGTCAAAGAGCGAATAGTCACTTCCGTGCACACACTTTCTTATTGTGAGTTGCTGCAAATTGAAATGCTATCCAAGCCAAGGTGATCAGAGCCCTCTCACTGCAGAGATTTAAGAAGAGATTTGATAAGCATTTACTCACGATTTGATCGTCATCTCGCTAGCGGAAAAGCCGTACTTGCTGCACGTCTTGTGACCTGCTAGTTCTTGTCGCTCGTTGTTATTGCTATCTGCTCAGATCACAAACATAATCATTCTCACTTATTTTCTCTTTTTCCTCTCCCCTGCTTACACTTCGATCACTTGGCACATTCTTCACTATCAATTAATAAGCTAAATTGTTTATTTATTCACGTGGTTCTAAAAAATCTGTTATTAGCATTAGAATATACTCCTTATTATTCTCCACATTGCAGCTAACTGATCTACAACATGGTAACCTTAATGCCCTCAATTAAACGTGCACATTCAAATCACGAAATACAAAAACTCAAAATCAGCTTCAAAATGACTGGAATTACTGCAGTCAAGTGGCTGGACCCAATTCATCGGACCCTACGAAACACCTGAAAGCCTAGAGAAAGTTCAAGAATTAAGCGAGAAGAAATCAATTCGTTTTCACAATGGGTATTGAATTGATCACAAAAGCCGAATAACTGGTTCGTCGGCATTGTAGATGAATTTTCAACCCTAGCAGTTCACTTTGTTTCCAGTAGGTGTAGGTTGAACGCGCTTTCCCCCAATCCAATATCAAAACACAATAATTCTAGGAGAAAGCGGTCTATTTTTATTATAAAATGGAAATACAAACATTTACCTGACAATTATTACACCTTTCAGGTCGAAAATTAATCTGATGGGTATCCAATCCAAAAGAATAAGTGATACTAGTATTAACTGCCTCGGTATCAAGTCCAAATATGGCTCTAGTCATATTAAATATCAAATTTGAACAACATGTGTACAATTCAGAAGCAAACATAAAAACTTCAATATAAGTAAAAAATATAGAAATAATAACAATAAACAATGATAAAATCTCAAAATGGAATCAAATAGAGTACCAAAATGTCAACAGAAAGAGTCAGTCATATCATAACACAAATATATATAGATGGAGGGATTTTCCAAAAACAAAACATTCAAAAAGGATTCTACAATACTTTCATTCAACTATTTTGCCTTCTCGTTTGATTCATCTTCAGGTTAACTGATATCTACTTCTTCTTCTTCAATTGGATATTCTGTTATTATTGACTGGTAGTTAGATGCAGGTTACCTATAAATACGCCGAAGTCAACCATCTTGTTTCATGCTGTATTTTTCAAACTAAAATGGAGGAATACATCAGAGTTCCACCAACATTATGCTTGAATTGCGAAAGCAACTACGTGTTCATCCTAACAGTAAAAACGTGACTGACTGTTTTGCTTTCTCATACGCAGCCTTTGATAAAAAATGATGATATATAGCCTTTGTTTTCATCGTCTTTACTACTCTGATTAACTAATAAGTTCATTGTTCATGCCAAATTACAAAGACTGAATGCAATGAAATTGTTTTCGTTGATGAATGAAGAAAAATGATGGTAGGTACTGATTAGGAATTTACTAATTGATTAGTGTTTCGTCATCTGAATTATGTTGGACGTTTTCATTCAAGAAACATATATGCGCGTAGTTCTTTTGTTGATATGGTTATCTTGATAACTTCGACCTCACATTCTTCATGATAGCTTGGATATTTGTAAAGTTGTGTTTGTGTATTTGTAACTGCCTTTAAATACAAATGAATAGATTTATCGATTGCTATCTGAAATTTAAGTGAGACTAGATCAACAACAAACTAACTGTATCAGCACTCTATAATGTATGCTTCTAACACAGAATGTGAAAACTACTATTTAATTGCATCTATGATCACTAGTACTACTGCTACAACTACAACAAAATCTACTACTACTACTACTTCTACTACTACCATACTACTCCTAAATTACTACTACTAATGTTAAACTTCAGTTACTACAACTTTTTGAACTGATTCGCCACATTTTGTTTCTGCCTAATGCAATATTTTGGAGATTTTCCTGCTACAGTTAGCGTGCATTTATCGTGATGTTCATACCAGTTGGTTTAGAAAGGGAACATTTTACAGCACTGATGCATAATCATTTGATGAAATCATACTTGACGGCAGCTTGTAATAGACCAGTTGTCTATTCAGGACCATGTCCGTAATAATGACAATAATAATAATGAAATAATCAACTCGAATGGATTTCCAGCTTCGACGATTGCTCTCCGATACAAGGGGTAATCTTCACTCAAATAATGAGAGTAAACATAAGAGAAATTATAAAGAAGGCGATATAAAACAATTTACAAATTAATACAATGAAAATCAAGTAATTCCTTCATGGTATTGACGGTATATATAATGAGTCGTTGAATATTCATACTTCACCAACATAGAAATTAGGTCCGTTTCCTTGTTTCTAATTCGCACTGGTCCGCAAACATATATCAGACAGTGATCAAATAACCTTCTCATTCAGTAATTTCCATTTTGCACACTGAATCACAAATCCTACGGACTACTCCTGCTACACTGCAGTCACTACTACTTAATAAACAGGTCCATCACGTTATTTTCTGCTTAACGCAACATTCTGTAGCTTTAGTGCTCATGTTTGCGTTGATTGATTCTTCTTTTCGTACCAGTAGTTTGAGAATATGTAATATGGTAATAAATGATGATTATCATGTGATGAACTTCTGCTCGACAGTAGTTCTCATTGTTGCAATTGTCTGTTTACAACCAAATTCATACTAAAATCTGAAGTTTCAAAATTAAACACATGCTTGCTGCCTTGAGTTTTTTTACACAATACCGTCAAATGTTCTTTCGAATACGGAGCGAAAAATGTACAGGAAATCGTTAAACAATGATGTGCAATTTTAAACGACCAACAAATTATTGAGAATCAAAGAAACCAATTTCATAAGGAAATAGACCCTTATTTTGACCAACTTTGATAGTGCATCTCGAGAGATACAAACTTGATGGTATTCCTAAATGGCGTTTGTGTGTTTTCATGGCGAAGAATAAATTTGTCAGATTCAAATTCAAAAGGATTAGATCTGTAAGATCATTGCAGAATTTGGAACAAACAATGATGCGATAGTGTTTCTGTCATTGCTTGCCCTTCGGCACTCGTACATCATAATGTTCCGTACGATTTAAGCTTTAAGGTTCTGTTTGAGTGTTTTAGTTTTCATTTATACGTCATTCGTAATCTAAGGTGTGTTAGATCTCCACTCATCAAAATTTCTATTCTGGCTAAATGATGATATTATTTTAAATGTTCTTAGTGAATTACTTCTGAATGATGAAAGAATATAATGTTCACTGCTAATGAATTATTCAATAGAAGTTCCGGAGAATAAGAATTGCAATTTGCTCAGTTCAAAATTACACTATTGAAAGTGTTTTCTTTCTTTTTAAAGCATCGTATCTGTTGGAAGAAAATTATTCAAAGATGACTGAATTATACTTAGGTTAACAAATAGGACGAACAATAATCTTATCTGAAAGTTTCGTAATTTATGTTGACTGAACCTTCTACATTTGTTTTAATGTAAATTAGTCTTCTGTAATTTTTTCTGTTATGTTGAAAAAATAAAGACTTCGAGCTATTTTAAAAACAGTCAAATTCTTTCCTTTAACTAGTTTACTACAATGAACGAAAGGACACATTTCAGGCTGAAATTAAATTCTATATTTGGATGCGCACTTGACGGATATCTGTTCATATATCATATATTATTGAAGCAATTATTTTAGATACTCAGGTAGCTAAGAAACTATATTAGTTGGACTGATTGCTCTGTGATTGTCACAAGAGGGTGTCTGTCCTTTCTGATAAATAAGAACAATCAGTGATTGATACCAGTTCCCAAATTATACCTAGGATCTCGGTCAATCTAACTGCTGGAATCGGACCACCATCCTTAAAAATCTGAGTAGTAGGTCTGGCAAGCCCCGAGGTTCACCCACGCCTCAGACTTCTTGTATTTTTCTCACCTTCGTAAAGACTCGACTGACGTAAGTCGATTTTCCATTCCGGATAACTTGAGATGGTTGGGCAACCTTAGTCTGGCTTCAGGCCAGTTAAACTGATCTCCAGATTTTTCTGCCCATCGATCCAATCTCGTGGACGGAGGATGAATAATAAAACCATCTTTTTCTGAGAAAGTTTCGCTGAAAGATGGGTTTCTCACACCGCTTTACTAGACAATAACTGCCTGCTGTTATCTATCACTGCAGCCTTTTTCATCTCTTTTTCTTTCGCTACCCACCACTGTTCGTGATCATTGCTTAGACATTTTGGCAGACTGCGCTTAAGCTGACTTCGCCCTTAGACATGTTTATAACCATGTGCGATGAGTTCACGAGCGCCGATCAGTTTGGATGATGGAAAACCTCTTGAGGCCAGTCACGCACGGTCATTTTATGGAAGGTTTTTGAGCATTACCTCCGCAATTAGAATCGCTTAGTGGGCACCCCCTACCACAATAAACGGAAATCTGTGCGGTGAGACATTTGTACGGTCGACCTTACCTAGCACCTCCTTGTGAGAAGGCAGCATTTCTGCAGATGCTGGTTATCCGAACGAAACACCTTACGGTTTTCAATCCCCACTGCAGTTAGCAGTACGACTTCTCCCTCAGACCTTCAGTAGCTGCTTTTAGTCTCATTATTCCTTAATCAGTTTGCCTGGCATGAAAGAACATATGTTCCAGACAGTATATCTCGGTTGGATCATCACGAGAGGCATGAACGACTAACACGTCAAGGTAGTAGCTACGGTCCGGAACTTACTATTTACTTTGTCCAGACAAACCGTGTTGAAGAAAATAATAAAAGTAGGTGTCGATTTCCTTGGAATTCCTTCCCTTCTTCATTCAACAGTACGACTACGTCCTCAGAACCTTAGTAGCTGCTTTTAGTTTCATCGTTCCCCAGTCGACCTGCCTGGCATGTTTGAACATACAGGAACATATGTTCTAGCTTATATGGTTCGGTAAAACGCACATTTGGCTTGCAAAGTAATTATTACCTTCATCATGCGCTTAGGCTTTGTTAAGTAGTGTGGTATTTCATGGCGATGCTTAGTAAAATTCATATGCAACACTTGTTGTGGTTGAACGGTGGCTGTCTTCTTTTGAAGAAGGTAAAAACCGTGTCCATTTACTGGCTATATTTTCGTTTGAATCTTCAGGTGTAGAGCTGTTTGCTATACCTAGCGCTTCAGTAAACTTTATAAATCTGTTGATCAAACTTACTCTTATTATCAGTCTTGAAAGTCAGTTTATGGGAACAACACATGAAATTTGACAGATGAAACTATGTACTGTAGGCGAAGAGTTGTGTGTCGGCTCGTTTGAATCCCACCTTTTTTGTTAGAAGTCCATAAACAGATCCGTGCACTCTTCCTAGTTAGGTTTGGATCGTGTTGTGGTGTTTTAAACATGTTCTGTGCAATGAATTATTGTTTTTTCCGTCCTTGCGAGATCTGGAGTGACCTTAGTGATAATGTGCGATTATACGCAATTCTCGCTTACTTGCTTACTTAAACCTGTAACACGCAAAGTTTCATGGCCCGCCCACCAGATTTCTCCAACCAACTCTGTCCTAGGCTTTCCTTTCCAATACTGTCCAATTTTTCTTCATTCTTCTCAAGTTTTTCTCTATTTTGTCGATTATGCTGCCCAGATATGTAAAGGTGTTAACGTCCCCCAAGGCATCTCCATCAAGAGTTATTGGTTGGTGCATGTTGTGTTGCATCAAAGAATTTTGCTTTTCCCTTTATGTATGTTGAGAACTACTGCTGCAGAGGCTGCTGCTACACCGGTCGTCTTCTCTTGCATTTGTTGTTGCGTATGCGATAGAAGAGCCAGGTCATCTGCGAAGTCCAGATCGTCCAGCTGCGTACAAACTGTCCATCTGATACTGTACCTCCCTCCAGATGTTGACGTCTTCATAATCCAGTCGATCACCAGGTCTTCAACTCGAACGATCGTGTCAGCCGTCCTTCGTGTACGATTTTGCAGTTGAATCCATCGTAATAATTCCAAATGTTGTTAACTATTTTCTCAGGCACACCATAGTGTCGAAGAAGCCTCTACAGTGTTTTCCTATACACGCTATCGAATGCCTTCTCGTAGTCAGTGAAGTTGATGTAGAGTGGTGAGTTCCATTCAATTGATTGTTCCACAATGATCCGTAATGTAGCAATTTGGTCAGTACACGATCGATCCTTACGAAATCCGGCCTTCTGACTTCGAAGTTGAGCGTCTACGAAGTGCTTCATACTGTTTATTAATACCCTGTTGAAGACCTTTCCTTGGTATAGAAAGAAAAGTGATGCCTCTGAAGTTCTCACACTTGCTGAGATCGCCTTTCTTCGGTATTTTGATCAGGTATCCTTCATTCAATCTGATGGTACTTGTTCCTCATCCCAACTATTCTTCAAGAGGATTTGAAATACTTTCGCGGTTGCTTTTCACTAGTCGTTCTTGTTTACGAATTGAGTTTTACGGTATCCCGAAGAAAGGCTGTAATTAACTTGTGCGATTTTGTCTGTCCCGTTGTCCAATGCTTCTTCGGACTCTTCTTCGGCGGAGTTGATTATAAGCGATTCTGATAGAATAAATTCTTTTGTCAGCTGTCTCAGCTTTAAGCCTTAAGGTGCACTGAGCTTTAGTTAGTTCTTCAAGTTTCCTATGATTTTTCGAGGCCTGCTTTTCTGGTTAGGGTTGCTAGCTAATTAAGCATATCGGTATTTCGAGCAAGTAAGTTTTATACCTGTCGTAAATCGCTTCTATGGTGAATACTATTATGGTCCTATCGGACGGATCATTCGTAAACTTTGTTGGTAAAGTTTTAATTATTGACTAAACCAGTGACATTTGCAGTGTAATGTAGCTGAAATTTCAAATCGTATATTTAATTAGTTGTCAATGGCTAGCTCATTGACATGTATGCTACCAAGAGCTATATTGACAGATCGTTCAGTTCAAACGTTTAACACGCATACGCTTCCAATCTTGAACGTAAATTACATGAGACCGAATCATAAGTGAATGAACTGAAGTTTCTCTCCATAGTTTAGTGAGTCCGTGACTTCGATGCCGCCACAGAAGTATCGACATAAATATGCTGATAGAATTGTAATAGCAAATGCATGGAATCGGTGGTATACTTAGATGCAAAATGATAATGCAGTAATTTGAATAAAACATGAATTTGTAAAGGAAGAGTCATCCCGGGAGTAAATAAACAGACACATTGGTAAAACGAGAGTTCAAAAACACGGAACCACCTGTCGAATATTATTTCGCACTTGAGCTGATTTTATTTGATGAATGCCAGTTGTCTATTGTTATTTTTATCATTATTTCAAACTAGTAACTTATTTTATTGCGCTATTCATCATCGCCGTTTACTGTCTCACCAATCAGTAAGTTTGTGATTTTATTTGATGTCTAGATCACGCGTCTTCTCTTTTATTATTTTCCAGAATGCAAGCAATTGAATACTTTTCCCGTAATAATAAGAGAACTGCTGCGATTTTAAGACCATTTCAAAATAGTCATTATGAATCACTGTATTCTAAACAGTAATAAGGTCTGAAGCGCTGAGAATCACTACCTCTTTTTGCAGGGTGTAACGCATTCCAAACCATACTTTACCAGCTTACAGTTTCAATTATCATTGTGTTTTGATCTTCTGCTGGTTTCGATTGTGGTTTTTGTTTAATACTGTCGCTTTTGAATGCACATGCATTCTTACTGACCCATCGACTTTTCTCTAGCTAGTTCCCTTTCATCCCGGAGGTATCTTTTCCGCAGTATGTGAGAATACATGGAAGAGTGAAGAACAAGATGAAACGTGAATTGACGACAGTGAAAAATGTGACGTTATGAACTTACAAAGTCAGGTGATGTTCTACACAATTATCGGCCTATTAGAATCTCATTTACCCCGGTAACTGATATGATTTTAAAGATAAAACGTTTGTTTGACATTTTGAGAGCTGATCTACTAAGATGTTCACTTAGTTGCTTGAAATGTTTGTATAAGTGATTGCTGATAAACGGATAGGTCACATGGGCAGCAATATCCTCATGCCTGTGAAATATGACTAATAAGCGAAGAGGATATTGGTAGGCCGCTAGTACTTGACCAAGGGTGTCTTCGAAGCATTTCCTGTATAAACTTGGACGATAGAGTAAGAGACGTTGTTGTCTGGAAATGAGTACTCGTTAGATAAGGCATGTCCGTGGATAAATTCAGTAATCTTATTCTGTTGAGGTAGTTGGGTCAAATGGTATGTAGCAATGTCACTGGGGTTTTCGAATTAATCGACTGACCTCGACATGATTACATTTGTTCCACAAAACATAATTCAATTTTCTTTTACGTTGATCGAAAATAACACTGTGTATCATGCCAAGCCAATGTTGGTCTATATGCAGCCATTTTCCAACGTTGTTTAGGAGCGATTTTAAAAAGTGGAATATATTTTCATGATTATGAGTTCTAAGTAGCTAATAGATGAACATCCTTATTTTATTTAGATCAACTTTCAAAATCCATGGTTTTCCAATCAAGAAATATTCATTCTTAACACGACCTTAAATGATTTTATTTCCTGATAACATCTTCCTTCGCAATTAAAGATCGCTACAAATTTTATCGATGAAAAGCAAAAAGCAATGCGTTTAAATAGAGAAAGTTTATTATCAAATACATCGTACCCACTCTGTTTACCGTGTAAATCTAGCAACAATAATTGGGTTCTGAGAAATTGTGTTTAATGAACTTTCATTGGATTGACTTTCTAGAGGACGTTCGCAATCACCATATCTAAACTTTTGAACCGAAATGCGTATTTAGATTTTCTTCCGTCATAAGCTTAATGTAAAACGATCTATGCATGTCTTTATAGCTATGATGAGAATAAACTAAGCTCATTTATAGTTTCGATATACATACCTGTAGAATCTTTTTTGAATGTTTTACCCATCAGAGTAATTTTCGACCTGGAAGGTGTAATAATTGTCAGGTAAATGTTTGTATTTCCATTATATAATAAAAATAGACCGCTTTCTCCTAGAATTATTGTGTTTTGATATTGGATTGTGGGATAGCGCGTTCAACCTACACCTACGGTATACAATTCATCTACAGTCTAACTATTAATAAGAACAAGGAAACATTTGGAGTTTTCATCGTTTACAATATTAAACTTTCTGTAAGAATAACTTTGGATTGCTTGTCTTTTTTTGATCAGACT
Source organism: Schistosoma turkestanicum (assembly GCA_944470395.2). Lineage (NCBI taxonomy): Eukaryota > Metazoa > Platyhelminthes > Trematoda > Strigeidida > Schistosomatidae > Schistosoma > Schistosoma turkestanicum. The sequence goes on along the minus strand of OX103974.1, from coordinate 41,178,485 downwards.
GTATTTTGGAAAACGATCTTCTGATCTTTTTGGATTTTCATTGAAGAAGATTTACCAGTGGAAACGTTTTATTTCGTATTTGTTATTTATTTCCCAATTTTCCCAATTTCAATTAATTATGAGCTCTCGAAAGAAAACAAACACGAAGAGGGTGGAAGCGCATGAAGAATCCCAAAATGCGAGGCAAGTCGTTTACGACACTTCTATCACAAATAACAATGATGTTATGTTTGATACTTATTATTGTAAGTCACCCTTAGAAGGCACTAAGGAACAAGACTTGGACGAGAACTCTAAGGTACCTGGGAAAGAATTGATGTTTAGGACACCGATAATAGGCTTGGAATTACCAAAGGTTGAAGTCCTATTCTTCGACGGGAAACACCGAGATAGTCCAATATCAAAACACAATAATACTAGGAGAAAACGGTCTGACAATTAATACACATTCCATGTTCAGAATCACCCTGATGGGTATCCAATCCAAAAGGATAAGTGATACTTGTATTAACTGCCTCGGTATCAAATTCAAATGAGGCTGTAGCAGTAATCAATATCGAATTTAAAAAACCTGTATACAGTAAAGGAACAAAACATAAAAACTTCAATATAAGTACAAAATATAGAAATAGAAAGAAAAAGACAATGATAAAAACTCAAAATGGAATCAACTAAATTACAAATATGTCAACAGATAGAGTTAGTACGAAAAGAAATTTGAGCTACAAACCACAGTTTTATTAGGCGAAACTATGACAAAAATTTATAATAGAATAATACAATCGTAGTTTGAACCAATCGTCAACTGTTGCTTTATCTATTGAATTATTTCCAGAGAGAGTGTGAAACAACATC
>OX103974.1:41167733-41177537 GCA_944470395.2 Schistosoma turkestanicum | reverse complement strand
ATGAACAATGAACTTATTAGTTAATCAGAGTAGTAAAGACGATGAAAACAAAGGCTATATATCATCATTTTTTATCAAAGGCTGCGTATGAGAAAGCAAAACAGTCAGTCAGGTTTTTACTGTTAGGATGAACACGTAGTTGCTTTCGCAATTCAAGCATAATGTTGGTGGAACTCTGATGTATTCCTCCATTTTAGTTTGAAAAATACAGCATGAAACAATATGGTTGACTTCGACGTATTTATAGGTAACCTGCATCTAACTATCAGTCAATAATAACAGAATATCTAATTGAAGAAGAAGTAGATATCAGTTAAACTAAAGATAAATCAAACAAGAAGGCAAAATAGTTGAATGAAAGTATTGCAGAATCCTTTTTGAATGTTTTGTTTTTGGAAAATCCCTCCATGTATATATATATTTGTGTTATGATATGACTGACTCTTTCTGTTGACATTTTGGTACTCTTTTTGATTCCATTTTGAGATTTTATCATTGTATATTGTTATTATTTCTATATTTTGTACTTATATTGAAGTTTTCATGTTTGCTTCTGAACTGTACACATGTTGTTTAAATTTGATCTTTAATATGGCTACAGCCATATTTGGACTTGATACCGAGGCAGTTAATACTAGTATCACTTATTCTTTTGGATTGGATACCCATCAGAGTAATTTTCGACCTGAAAGGTGTAATAATTGTCAGGTAAATGTTTGTATTTCCATTTTATAATAAAAAATAGACCGCTTTCTCCTAGAATTATTGTGTTTTGATATTGGATTGGGGGATAGCGCGTTCAACCTACACCTACTGGAAACAAAGTGAACTGCTACGGTTGAAAATTCATCTACAATGCCGACGAACCAGTTATTCGGCTTTTGTGATCAATTCAATACCCATTGTGAAAACGAATTGATTTCTTCTCGCTTAATTCTTGAACTTTCTCTAGGCTTTCAGGTGTTTCGTAGGGTCCGATGAATTGGGTCCAGCCACTTGACTGCAGTAATTCCAGTCATTTTGAAGCTGATTTTGAGTTTTTGTATTTCGTGATTTGAATGTGCACGTTTAATTGAGGGCATTAAGGTTACCATGTTGTAGATCAGTTAGCTGCAATGTGAATAATAATAAGGAGTATATTCTCATGCTAATAACAAGATTTTTTAGAACCACGTGAATAAATAAACAATTTAGCTTATTAATTGATAGTGAAGAATGTGCCAAGTGATCGAAGTGTAAGCAGGGGAGAGGAAAAAGAGAAAATAAGTGAGAAAGATTATGTTTGTGATCTGAGCAGATAGCAATAACAACGAGCGACAAGAACTAGCAGGTCACAAGACGTGCAGCAAGTACGGCTTTTCCGCTAGCGAGATGACGATCAAATCGTGAGTAAATGCTTATCAAATCTCTTCTTAAATCTCTGCAGTGAGAGGGCTCTGATCACCATGGCTGGGATAGCATTTCAATTTGCAGCAACTCACAATAAGAAAGTGTGTGCACGGAAGTGACTATTCGCTCTTTGACGTGCAATTTTTCAAAGATCACCTCAAGAGGAGCGGTGTTGATGCATCGGTAGGCTGTCCATGTTGAGATGATTTGGCCACCCTAATTTGTTAGTCGCAACAATTGAATCACTTACGATTCTCCTGTAAGTAAGGGGGCATAATGCCAAATGCTATCAATCTTCGTTAATTTTATTTTGCAACCATATCATCCATATTGTTGCTCATCTCTCAATTCAAGAGATTTACGTCCAATGTAAGGAGAGGAGGCACGATGACGTAAACACCAAGGTGTGAGTGATAGCATCGGGTCGTCTTTGCATAAAAAGAAGAGATACATTTACCCTGACTGCATCCATTATATGGTTCGAAATGGTGTTTAGGCTTCTACTGGTTAACAAGCCGAGATCGCGCTCTGAGGAGACACTGGGGTGGGGATTTCCTAAGCATGGAGATGTGCGAAAATATGCACGGTTATTTCTCTCACCCTTTGTTTGATTTTGACGACGTGGATACCTGGTAAGAAGTGAATTACATAAAACCTCTATCCGAAACGCAGAGGAAATGCAGATGAAGACTGAGATGTAAAGACAGATGCAGATCAACTGACTGCCAAACAGATTGCTGTGTAATGCTTTACCTGTACGTTTTCGCGAATAACCACTCAATCAACAGCGAATACGGTATAAGACATTATCCTTTTAATACATGCTTTCTACAACTTTTTCATTTTCTTTGATTTCTTTATTATGAGAGCACATCTGCAAACACCACTCTTCTCAAATTCAGTCGTTTCTGGAGAGAGCCTTAGTGATCGCGGACGCATTTGTCAATGGACTCAGTCGTTAATTTGGTTCATAATATATCTGGCTCCGGTCTTTATGGTAGTTTGTGGTTCTCTCGCTCAATCTCGTTCCATCCAACGTTTGCAGCGTTTTCTGTTCAAAACCCTAACCAATGCAATCTTCAGACTGAATATTAGCCACCCTGGTGTGGCTGAAGCAGCAAACATGACACCTTACCTCTGGTACAGTGTGCCGTTGAAGACTGTTGGTGACAACTGCAGCTTGATTGGTCGCTTCTTGTTCTTCGAATCTTCCGCCCTACAATCGCACGTTGGCGGACTAGCCATCGAACGAAATCGACACGTATCGAAAGTGTAAATCCTTTTAAGAGGGGAGCTGCCATAGTGAAATACTATACGATCACTTACGCGCCTAACGTGCTGCCAAAGTTGCTTGGTTGCTCAGTGGCCTTCATCTATTGTTGTTTCACTATCTCAATAACATTTCGATATCACGAGATCATCAATCCATAAACCACGCCCACTATTCAAAGCTGCACTTTTAATTTCTGGCTTAACCGGATTAATTTTTGTTACGTCGCGATAAGTGGTCTCAATTTGGTACAAGGTGGAACCAAGGAAATAGGCCCTCTCACTTAGTTGGCCTAGGAAAGCACGCTATTGCCTAGGTTCGATTCAGGCTAATAAGAGTAGTAGGGAAAGTAAGACAACTATCAACAAAGATCCAGCTTTTGATGTTTTATTTTATTCTATAGTCAGAATTAAAGAACTCAGTTTCTAAGTGTATTTAAACATTTTTCACGATTTTTCCGAGTCTAAATATAGGATATTAGAAATTGTAATCTGATATCGCAAAATTATGTCTTTATGCCTGTAATGTTTATAAAAGCCAACTGAAGTTAATGAACAACTTTTCATGTATATAAGTTGTTCGGATTACATCTTCAATCCAAAATAATTATATTTGAAGAAAACCATCAGTCATTAAAATGTGATTAAAAGTTGCTGTTATCATTTGAATGCGATCAGGTAACTCCAGGAAACCAATATAAATTAGCGATACACTGTCATCCAAATTGAGTTGTTGAATGTGTTGAACATAAACACGTCACCCATGTTAATATTCCATTATTTACTGTAAGTGAAGTTCATTCAGTAACTTAACTAATGAATATTAGGCTGACAACTGTTGAATGAATTTGAGAAATGTAAGATGAGGCTGGTTATTAGCGCAGACGAACAGAAGGTTGAGTGCGTAACAGTATGTGCAGATCCAGGTGCGAAACTATTATTCGCCGAAGCAAATTCGACAATTGGAATTCCTTTCCCAATATATGTCCAGCATACAATATATTGAAGTCGCAGATGCTTCATCAAGAACGATGAATACCGCTCTCATACAAAACGACATCGATTATTACAAACTTGCGGCATTGCAAAATATGGATATCGAGCTAAGTAAGCTAAGATCATCTAATAAAACTTCCTAGGTATTCCGAGGAACTCCATTCGGCAAAGTAAGCATAATCTGAGCAATATATACAGGCCGACCACGGCCATATATGCTGAAGTGACCAAGACGAAACGTTATCTAAACTATGCATAACATATCACACTCGGGAATTAAGGCCACGATCAACCTAATCAACCTGCCAAGTATGGAGTAAGATGTTCGCAGCTGGACGCAGGCATGAAAAGAATGCCAGAAAGTTAAAGTAGATTGTCACACAAGTTCCAGAATAGGTCATTTCCGTTACCCAGGCAGCCGATTCGAGCATCTACATATCTATATAATAGCATAAATGCTTATGTCAAATAGCTTCAGTCATATATTTACTTGGATGCGAAGATTCATGCGATGGCCTTTCAGCGGAAGGAACTGAAGAGGGAAGCCCAGGACAGAGTTGGTTGGAGAAAACTGGTGTGCGGCCTATGCTCCATTGATGGGTAACAGGCGTAAGTAAGTAAGTAATTACCGCATTCAATAAATCTTGTGTATTTCAAAGTTGTGATGTTATAACCTGAAATCCTTTCTATATTTTATTTCATCACCTGTTATTAAGCGACCTCACGAACGTATTCGAACAAGAAAACTTTAACTTTCGAAACCTTTGATGCTTTCCGACAATTATGATTATTTTTTGCAAACACGGACACATTCGTTTCTTTGTTTGCTGGAAAAAGGCTGTTGTATTGCGTACATATAAATTCGTGTTCGCTTATATTTAATTTGATTAAGCCTTTTTGATTAACATATTTAACCAAGCCACGTATATGTGCCATTTGTTTTTTTAATTGTTGTCTGATTTGTATGACATTTTACAATGTCTATATATGAACATTAAATTTTTATTAATTGATCAACTCCTCTGTGTGTTTGTCGTCTGTTGGGGGGTAAAAAACAACCTATTCAACACTTCGTATTTGCCTTCTGATTTATAACCGTCAGGCGTTATATAGTGCTGAAGGCCTCGACGAGCTAATTAAGCAGTTAAATAACACGTTGAAACTGGCCACCATAAAATGATCAAAGGTTTTTCATGTCACTGTCTTTGTCCTTCCATCCAAAATAACTTTTGTTTTCTTACTGTCTGCTCACTTCACTCACCTGTTTTTCTCTAAAAAAATGATCAGTTCAGTTTCCTGAAAACTGCGTGATTTACTCCGGAATGTGTAAGAAATTTTTTAAAACTACGTTTCTCAACTCAATATTGTGACTTGGTGTGTATTTTGTGAAGCACGTCCATCTCTTTGCTCATGGGTAAGGGGTTTTTCCAAACAATATCTTCACAAAACAATTATTTTCGCCCATGCTTAACTTGTTATAATGAAATATCATTATATTTCTACTATTCTTTTTTTCATTCCTATTTTCAAGGCCAGACGTCACTTGTTTCTTTTTTGCGTAATTTGTTTCAAAACGCACACGAGATGTTTGGCTTTTGTGAAATGTTTGGAATGCGGGCTGAATGATATTTCATCATGAAATACATTGTTAGCGAATTAATTCACTGGATACTCAAATAGTTTCCTCGTATTTTAAACGCTTGACTGGTTGAACACCTCAGTCATGTGGTATAAATTTCTGTCAATTTCACCTTACAAGGTAATGCATTTGATAATGATTTTGATGGAGAATATTTACTCATTTATCTGTGTTCTTCTATAATAACAAATACCTTATCGCCAAGTCATCAACATGGATTCCTTAAGTTAAAATTTTAGTTTGAATATCTTTGGCAGAGGGTATCATTACTCACGTTCAGCAGTACTGGGGTTTTGTTTAAACATGGACCGTCTTTGAGAATGTTACTGAAAATCTGCATTAACTCGCATGTGCTGTCACATTTTTTTCGAATACAGTAAGGATGGTGAATCATGTTGAATAAATTCTGGAAGAAGATCAATAACAAACACGATTTTTCATTCATCTTACTTGCTACATCACTGTGAATTTTATTAGCAAACTTGATGTTCACACTTATTTCTATGGTCTTTACTACTGTGTTACTGCCTCTGACGCTAAGACAACTACTTTTCCCACGGTTTCTGCCACTACGACCTGCAACTACTTCTACACCTGATTGATGTACTGCTTCAGCTGTTTAATATTTAAGATCTTTGATCAATATTCATTTTGCTTTTAAAAAATTTACTGCCAGTCTTCAAATCATTGTCAACTTCATTCAATTCTTATTTACCAAAGTGTATTAGGTGAATTCTATGATTCACTTGACAAAGGCCCTAATATTTGATGGCTCGTTGTTATTTGTTCATTAAATTATCAGTACTATTGGTACGTTTCTTTATAACTAATGAAATTTCAAGGCTAACTAAACTATATTAGTTTCTAAATAATTATATTCTTCGAACAATTAATTTCATTATCAACAAACGTACAAAAATGCTGATTTCAAGATTCTGGCTATTGTTTTTCGTCATTTCCATAATCGTAAACGTTGTACTTTCCGCCATAGCATGTAAGTATCTTATAATTTATATATATGATTGTATTCTTGTTTTATTTTATTAAAACACATTTTACATAAAATCCTATCAATATCATCTTCTGAACAATGATTCAATATCTTACTTGCGTCTTGAAGCTCTATGTACATTCATTGAATTTTACGCTAATCCAGTTGAAAAGCGTGTCTCAGAAGATGCTACTGTAGTGAAAGGGAACACAGGTGGAGTATTCGAATTGTATTTAACGAAAATTACAGAGTTACTCAGTAAAATCGGAAAACCATAAAGTAAATTGTTCATTTGCAAAATAACAGTTCATCCTATCCAACTGGACTGTTCCTGTTGCAAAACATCAATCCATTGTCACTATTCATGCGTTTCATACACAAATTCCATTGTGTTCTAACTATTCCTTTCTTGATCTTCCCCCATGCTATGCTGCCAGACATTATGTTGACACTCACGTCATATACTACTTATAAGTAGCTCACACCACACTACATGCAATTAGATATACAACCGTCTCACTTAATATTTGATCGAATAAATTATTTTTTGTATAAATAATTACTACTAAGTGAATAAATGGTCACTTTCAATCTACCTACCTATTCATTTGACTCGTTTCACAAACATTGCTAGAAAAATAAACTTATAGGGTGATCTAGAAACAACAACCAGCGATTTTACACAATACATAGATAGAACTAACTTGAGAAACGTCAATTTCACAATCATTGATTTATGAATATTCTTACTCAAATGAACGAAATCTGTCTAAAAAATTAAAAATTCTAAAAAGATACGTTAATTAGTGAAAAAACAAGAAAGAATAATTATTTATTATACCGGTGATATATATCGAGGTACTTGATCAAAGATAGAAAAAAAAAATTTAAACAATATGCCTATATGTTACTGAATCAAATCAAAAGTGTAATAGATAAAAAAAACTGCTTTATATAATATACAACACATATGTAAAAAACGGTGATGGTGAAAAGTCCCAAAAAACCTATATTCTTTTTTTATCAATTTGTTTGAATTCGTTTGAAATTTGACTGACAGAGAATATGGATTCGCTGTAGGCACTAAGTATTTTTCAAACACTGAAATACAGAGAGAAAAATATAATGTTTCCTTTTTGGCAAGTTAGATGTCGACGGAATGAGGTCGCCAACCACATGTCCAACCTTCCTCCTCTACACGGGCTTGGGACCGACAGTAGCCCCGAAGATTCTACTGGCGGAGTAAGACAAATGAATAGTGTCAATGAATTTGTCATACAGATAGATGACTGATTTTATAAATTTATGAATGAGAAATAAAAACATAACCACAAATTAAAATATTGACAAACTGAATGCCCGAGATTCTTTGACATAAACATGTAAATATTATAGTGTATTCATTTGTAAAATATCTATATTTTATATCACAGCGAATGATAAAGGTAATTTTTAATAATATTCAACATATGCAAACATGAATATTAATAATACCGAATAAATAATGAAATTCAAAAATTCTCTATGTGACAACGCACTATGTTGAATAAATAGATTGATGGTGGCACTTAAGTTTGATTTGACAATTACGATTTGATATGAACACCGCATGAATTAAAGTATACCGGAAAATCTGTAGGCCCATAGTTTGTAGTAAGAAATATACATATACTGCTAGACTAATTGACACAGGGAAAAATGACATCAACGCATCTACGTCACTGTTCAGTGTGTATCCTTTCACGTGAACTTCACATAAGAATGTATGTTGACGAATAAAAAGAGGATGACAGTGTGTTTGTCTAATTTTGAAGATATCTGAAGAACGTATTCAGTCAGTTTTATGATAGAATACGTTGCCTAAGAAAGTTAGTGTAGCTGAGTAGTGTCAAAGAATTTTTGTTTGACCAGATGTCTGATTTCAATGCAAAAAATGAATGAGAATTCTTACTTATAATCGATTGACTGAATCCGGGAGATTCTTTGATATAATACATGTGAGTAAATATGGTGTTATTTTCATCATTTAATATTCATATATTATATTACAGAAAGTAGAAACGGTAATTGATCTTTGTAAAAAATGCAAACATAATTTAAAATAATTTTATAATGAGAGATTGAAATTGGATATGTGACGACGCATTGTATCATACTGAAATTAAGCGTGTCTAACGTTGAACGTGATAATTAATTGGGTTAGGCGTAGACCACCTGATTTGCAGTCTACCGAAAGAATGTAAGTCTAACGATGCTTGCAGTTTAAACATCTATGCTGCTTAACTGATAGACACGAAGAAGAGCAATGGTTTCACTGTGATGCCATGAATGTCTTGCCTGAATGATTTCGCGTATACATCAAATCTTACTAATTGCTGACTGACTCAATCCTGATAGACTCTGAAGATGACTGTTGTGACATCTCTAAAACAAATCCTGTCTAGTGACAGAACATTGTATTGCGGATGATTAGGACAGATGGACAGCATCGGAGAGATTGTTGTAGCAGTACTTGAGATCCATTAATGGTGACTAGGAATTCACTCCACGTGTCTACTAATTACAAAGTAAATTACATTTTTTTTTAAATTTGTTCTGAAAACATGTTACCTAATGCTAAAATGATTTTATTTGCAAATTTTCTTTTTTTACGAAGTCACATGGTTTTGGTCCTATGGTAAGTGTATGTCCGCAATACACTTCAATGAAGAACTAAAATGGAGTAATATAAATTATGATATGAAAGCTAGAAATATTGAATGCGATATTTGAAAACTCCAACTGTCAAACATTTATTTACGGTCCACCGATAGATTAGATATAGAGTTCCAAAAAGTCAAAAAATCTATGCTGCTAGACCGATAGATATAATGTGATGTCAATAGTGCAAGGTGTGTATAGTTTCACGTCAACGTTACATCAGAGTGTTTGCCAAGTGGCAGTAAGATTGTCTGATTCTGAGGACAGCCGATGAACGCTCTTAGTACAGTGACGCGATATCTCAATTTATATTTTTTTAATAGCGTCCTAAATCATGTTACCTTATGTGGTATTGCTTATAGTTGCTAATTTGCTTTATATAAAGTTGCATCTATGTTGCCCATCGGTAAGTGAATGTTTCAGTACAGTGCAATGAATAATTTAGGAATGATTATTAACCATTCTTTCAAAATCCGATGCATGATTACTTATGTTGATAGATTTTGTGAAACGAGCTACCAAATATCGGATGCGATCATTGAGAGCTTCAGGAGTACACTACCTGGTTTCGTTCACCTGATAGGTTGGGTGCAGGTTTGTTATTAGTCGAACTATTCATGCTGCCGGTGTAATGTGATGAAATCGTCTTGATGTTATTCATGCTCCATGAGCATGGTTTCTTATTGACTTCATATCACAGTGTTCGCTTGATGACACAACGCTGACGGTCGGTTTGTCTAATTCTGAGGACATTAATGTATGCATTTAGTCTAGTGATCGAAATTTTCGTTGAAGTCAAATAAGACCATTTGGTTCTGTT
>OX103974.1:41125233-41162733 GCA_944470395.2 Schistosoma turkestanicum | reverse complement strand
TTGAATGTCTCTGCAAACGTTACTATGATCTTTACCAGTGATGAACGTATCATGTAATTGTTTATTAACACAATTGTAAACCTATAAGAAAACGAAATTGAGAGAAAACTCTCTTTTTATATAAATATTTTTCAAATTACGGTGTATAGAGTCAGGAACTTTTGAAAATCAAACTTCGAAAACTTAGATCACTGTGTAACTATTATTTTCAAGAACTAACTCGAAGTAAGAATATTCTATATACACAATCATATTTATAATGAAAAATATACTGTCTGAAGTGGTTTTTGAAAAAAAGTATCTTTTGAAATTAAATCCGCCAGTAGAACCTTCGGGGCTACTGCCGGTCCCAAGCCCGGGTAAAGGAGGAGGGTTGGACATGGGGTTGGCGGCCCCATTCCGTCAAAAACTAACTTGCCAAAAAAACGCGAACCAGAAAAAATAATTCTAACCATTTTAACTGTGCCTTGGGAGTTGGAAGAGCAATTATGACGTCTCGTGATGAAAGCCGAGTTCCCTCGGAAGTCACGGGGCTGATGCCTCTTCTGACAACCAGAGCAACAATTCTTTCAGGTACATTGAACGTTCGTTCACTGTGGGAGACTAGAAAACTACTTCGTGTTGCTACAGATATAAGATGATACAACCTGGAGGTGCTCAGCATCAATGAAATGCATTGGACACAGGTAGGACAACTGAGACAAGCTTCAGAGGAACTGCTGTTATACTCTGGTCATGAAGAGGAAAATGCTTTACATACACAATAAGTTGCACTGATGCTGTTCAAACATGCACACAAGGCACTGATAGGATGGGAATCTCGTGAACCAAGGATCATCAAGGCATCCTTCGAAACAAAGAGAAAGGACATTACAATGAACGTCATCCAATGTTATGCACTTACCAATGACTACAACGACGACGTTAAAGATCAATTCTACGAAAGGCTGCAGTCAATCGTCGACAGATGCTCACCAAAATATTTGACGATTCTTATGGGAGACCTGAATGCCAAGGTTGGAATGGACAACACTGGATATGAAGAGATCATGAGACGACATGGACTGGGAGAAAGAAACGAAAATGGTGAGAGATTTGCAAACCTATGTGCCTTCAAGAAAGTGGTCATTGGCGACGCACAAGCGCATACACAAAGCTACATGGATTTCACAAGATCACACCACTCAGGACCAAATTGACCATATCTGTATCAATATAAAGTTCAGAAGGACCTAGGAGGATATGAGAACCAAGAGAAGAGCTGATATAACCTCAAATCACCACATGCTGGTCGCCAAAAGGAAACAGAAACTCAAGAAACACTGGATAATGGGGCAGACAATATCACACAAGTTTAATACAGTCTTTCTTCGGTATACCGTAGATCTCGATGAATTCGAGATAGCCCCCTGCAATAGGTTCTAGGCCTTGCACGATATACTCATAGGAGAGGAAGCAACATTGGATAACAATAAGCGATGGATCAAAAAGGCAATCACTTCAACATTTCGAGAGGTCCTGGGTCACAAGAAACACCATCACAAGGAATGGATCTCTGTTGATACTCTTGCAAAAATTTGAAGAAATGAGGAACAAGAGGGTAGCAGTCAATGTCATCGAATAGAGCAGAGAAAGTTAATACAGAAGCTGAAAACACAGACTCAAACAAGAAAGTAAGGAAGGGCGTCAGAGCCGACAAACGGAAATATGTGACGGATCTAGCAACGATGGCGAAAAGGTTACAAGAGGAGGGATCATGAGACAATTGTACGACACAACAAATAAGCTCGCTGGAAACCATCATAAACCGGAAAGACCAGTGGAAAGCAAGGAAGCCAAAGTAACCAGCAACATTGAAGAACAATAAAAAGGAGTTGGATAGAGCAATTTAGGCAACTCTTGAATCTACTAGCTGCAGTGAACCCACCGAAAAATCGAAGCAGCATTAACGGACCTCTCAATCGATGTTGACGCACCTCCAATTGAGGAGATCAGCATGGCCAGCAGACAAATCAAGAACGGCAAAGCATCAGGACCAGACAACATTCCAGAAGAGGCAATGAAAGCAGATGTGGAAGTAACTGCGAAAATATTTCACATTCTCTTCAAGAAGATTTGGGATGAGGAAAAAGTACCATCGGATTGAAAAGAAAGACACCTCATCAAAATACCAAGGAAAAGAGATCTCAGCGACTGTGAAATACCAGGCAAAGTCTTCACTAGCTTGTTGTTCAACGGAATGAAGGACATCGTAGACGCCCAACTTCAAGATCAACAGGCCGGATTTCGTAAGGATCGATCGTGTACTGACCAAATCGCTACATTACGGATCATTGTGGAGCGATCAGTTGAATGGAACTCAACACTGTACATAAACTTCATTCACTACGAGAAATAATTCGACAGAGTAGATAGGAAAACACTGCTGAGTCTTCTTCGACACTAAGAAGATACTTAACATCATACGGAAATCTTATGATGGATTCAACTGCAAAATCGTACACGGAGGACAGCTAACATACTCCTTCGAGGTGAAGACCGGTGTGAGGAAAGGTTGCTTACTCTCACCCTTTCTCTTTCTCCTGCTCATCGACTGGATTATTCAGACATCGACATCTGGAGGGAAGCGCGGTATCAACTGGACAGCTAGGACGCAGCTGGACGATCTGAACTTCGCAGATGACCTGGGTTCTTCTATCTCACACGAAACAACAAATGCAAGAAAAGACGACCAGTGTAGCAACAGCCTCTGCAGCAGCAGGATGTGGAACTGTATTTAAACACCAATTGGATAACACTATAGTCGGACCTTTCAAAACAAATGTCACAACAGTTAAACTGTATGAACTGGAAACTTTTCGAACTACAAAAGCCGTGATAAAGATAATAAAAGTGTTTATTGACAGTCTTCTATCTAAAATAAATAGCATTTTTTTTACCTGTCATCCTACGCTGTGATCGAAAACAAACCAGATCTCAGTAGAAGAAGATATCAGGAGTTGGATGGGATATCATTATGGAGAGCACAAGAAAAGCATTCAGCGGGAATCTTTAATGCCAAAAGAAAAGAGGAAGTCGAAGTGTGGTGCTGTGGTGCGAACTACTTATAAGTAGTATATAACGTGAGTGTCAACGTAAAGTCTGGTAGCATAATATGGGGGGAAGATCAAGAAAGGAAGAGTTAGAAAACAATGGAATTTGTATGAAACGCATGAATAGTGACAATGGATTGATGTTTGGCAACAGGAACAGTCCAGTTCGATAGGATGAACTGATCTTTTGCAAATGAACGATTTACGACATGGTTTTTCGATTTTACTGAGTAACTCTGTAATTTTCGATAAATAGAATTCGGTTGCCCCACCTGTGTTCTCAATCACGACACAAGTAACAATTGCGCGAAGAAACAGTGACCGATGAAATGAGAAGAGAATTTAAACGATTTTTTAGGAGTTCCTTATCCTTGTCAATTGATTATCAATCAACTTAAAGAAATTGACACAAATATCCAACTACCTGGGTAAATTACAGATGTTTCTGAATAATTTGGTGTAATGCCCAACGGTTATCAATCGTGTACGAATAACTTCTTTACCTTACCTGATATGGTTTAACTAATCTTTCAAGTTTAATAATTATAAGAAACCATATAGCAGACTTATTGTATACTGTACACATTCAAATGTACATATGCATGAAAACAAAATGCCTTTAGAATTCTTCAATATTCATTTGGAAATCTTTTCGTTTACATGAACTATTTAGAGAGACGAAGAAAACGGATCAATCAATTCTAGATGAATTTTATTAGGATATTCATCCAATATCCTGTGATCATTGTTCTATTGGTCAGTTCCCATTGACCATCCCAAATATCAATGTAACATACTTTAAAGTTATTCCCTATTCGACGAACTTTATAAATAGGCATCAAGTGTAACATTTTAAGAGCCGGACCTGGACCCGAACTCTTAGTCTGACATCCCTATCTTCTTCTGTACTCAGACCTCGTACTCTCTGGGGATGCTTGTAGAATACAGGTTCTATTCCACATCAAGTCTTCTTCTGTTTACTCAATATGAGGATTGAGATAATTGGAGTAGAATCGTATATCGTATCGCCAAATTATCATCGATCCTCTCTCTCATTTCCCGACTAAGGTTAACTCGTCATAGTTCAAGCATATCAAATTGACATGTTTGCGTGCATGCGTTACACAAAAAAAGGTATTTTCTTATGAAAATTAATGTAACTTAACAAATATGTACATAAATAATGAATGGGAAAAAGATGTTTTTATGATGCATTTCACCGAATACATACATACATGCTTACAAACATTTATATACATATATATACGTACATATATCCATACAAAGAACATATTGTGTATTTAAGTACATTGGCAATTGTCCTTATCAATATATATATATATAATAGTATCAACTTGTATTCGTTGAACTGAACTGTAGTATTTGTTCACGTAGTGAATTCATTTCCTCTCGGTAATTTTTAGTTATATTCATCTGAAATATATGAAATAATACAATCAAAATATAAAAAATTATATTTTGATTATTAATCCACAACATAAAAATCAAAATATTAAGAAAGTTTTGTTATTGAAAGAAGATTTATTTCATATGTGAAAAAAGCTGAAAATTTCGCCGTAATCAATTGAGACTCACACAAAGGTGAAGGCGATTTTGATGTTGCTAGTAAGTGTGAATGTTGTAAATGAACTAGTTAATTAAAATATAAGTAGTATAACAAGCTTATTTAAAAAACACAAAATAAGCTTACTAGTATTGTTTCCCATCGATCTGCAAATTGATCTAGTGTTTGCATCAATTGATTTGTTTCATTTCTGTTTTCATAATTTCAAATAAAAGAGATAAAAACATAAAATTATCATGTAACACAAGAGATTTCGAGGATTATGTTAACTAATGGGTAAAATTATTCTTCAAACTCGTACCAAAGAAGGCTCTATCTCTCTATCATCATTTGTATGTAAAATATTTCTTAGAAATAAATGAAAAGTACATTCTAGTCCTGAATATTCCGCCTACAATGATAAAAACAGAAAAGCAATCACTATGAACATGTAGTCCATACAGCCACGTCCAGTTCTGAATCCAACCTGGATTTCAGGCTGCACTTCAGGAGTACTTGTTAGGCGTTGAATTATTATAGAAGCTGATATTTTAGGGACTATATTAGTCCCTTTTTAGTAAATTGAGGTGATCAGTGATTGAGAACAGTTGGATCGCGAGATGATTGTAACAGATGGTTCGAGATATTGAATAACATGGCGATGTTGCAGATGCAACCACTATTTGTTTTCCAGTAATTATAATCTTTTGAGTACCTCATAAATTTTAATTTCTCGTCTAAAATTTATCTCACTAGATTATAAACCTTTAATAATATCTTCACACCTTAATCTTCTCCATTACCGTTAATAGTTCTACTCTTTCTACTACAATCGGACTTCCGTTGACGTCAACATGTCATTCAATATTTTCGAATCATTACGAGTTCATTCTAGTCAGTGAACAAGAGCGATGATCAAGGATCCGGCGACAAAACAGGCTACTCTAATCCCAACCCTCATATTGGGTAAAAGAAGAAAACTTGATATGAAGTAGAACCTGTATTCTACAAGCATTCAGAAAATATGAGATCCAAGTCCAGAAGAAAGGCGGGGATCCCGGATTCAGGAATTAGGTCCGGGTCCGGCTCATAAAAAGTTACAGATAATGCGTATTTATACATTTAGGTCAAATAAGAAACAGCATCGAATTCTATGACATTAGCAATTAATAGGTGACCGATAGGAAGATACATTTAAAGTGACATATTGATAATCAGGACAACCAATCAGAAACAACATTGAAGTACATGGGATTGATATTAAGGACGACCATAAAATTGACTAATAGGAATTGACCAATAATTCTCTTAGGATATTAGATGAATATCCTAACAACTATATAAAATCTCAAAACAGTACAGTCATATAAATGATATCTGCAAACTTCACTTACTTTCCACTGGAATTCTTTACTTTCCATTGTGCTAATGTAGCAGAATTAATTGTTGTCTGGTTTTCATTATCAAGTAACTGTTCTGATAAATTGTTTAACATTCTAAACTGTTGTGGTATTTCTAACTTAGTTGAATTATTTTCATGGGTACCTTTTAAAATTTAGACTAGATTTTTAATTGAAAATTCTGAATTACCAGTTGTAGTGAAAGATTTACATAAATTATTTTGTAATGTTGGTGATTTTTTTCCATACAAATGTGCTTGTTGACGTACACGTGTTTCACAAAGGCGTCTTGTTGCATGTTTTCTAATGACTACCTATAAAGTGCAGAGAAATGCAAATAAATTTATGTGTTATCAAAGCGTAATTTTAATTGTTTTCGGTTTTCTGTTTCAAATGTAATCAATAAAATATAAGGCTTAATACACTTTGAGAAAATTTACACCACATCAGAATATTCAATTGGAAGAAGAATACTTGATGTGAAGCAGAACCTGTACTCTACAAACATCCAGAAAGAATGAGGTCCGAGTCCAGAAGAGGATGAGGATCCCAGACTAGGGATCTAGGTCCGGGACCGGGTCATAAAACGTTACAGATAATGCGTATCTATATAGTTAGATCGAATACGATACAACGTTGAAGTCTGTGACAGTGACAGTTAGAACGACCTCAACATTGACCAGTCGGAATTGACCAATAGAATTAAACTTACAATTAACTTAGGATATATGCAAATTACTCTTCAGTGCACTTTCAAGTCATATTCAGTTTAACTGTTTAAGTTTCACCGGCTGTGAAATTTAATAGAAGTGACCAGTGAATTTTAAACCTGTGCAATGTAGACAGTAACAACTGAAGAGAATGGATGAACTCGTGCAAGATTTTTTAATCGCTCTATAGGTTGACATTATTATCGCTGGGCGCCGACTCAGTATTCTGGAGTTTCAGCATTCGTACAAGAGATCAATTATCCTGAATTTGATTTCAGAGAACATGAGATGTGAATGCGCAGCAATGAAAAGTTTCATACTAAGTTTCGAAAGGTGATTTGACTATGATTGAAAGCTTAAATATTTTATTGAGTAAGACAAGAAGTAGGTTTGGATGTCACATAAAGAAATCGTGATCAGAACGTTAATAAATCGGTCAGTATATGATCATGGAGAGTAATTTTGTAATGACTCGTTGATGTATATATCATATGAAAAATATTTACAATCAGTTACATTTGTGATTTAAACTTAAAACCCGATATTGAATTTGGAAGCATTTGTCAACGATCTGTAGTCAATCTATATATATATATATATATATATATATATATATATATATATATATATAGGACAACCGTATAAGCAATTCTGTCGTTAGGAAGGGACGGCAAATAATAGATGAAGTTGTGAAACTTCATCAGTTGAGGTGGTTGGGACATGTGTTACATATGCCTAACCACCGACTGCCTCGACGAGCTATGTTTTGTGGTGTAGGAGTAGGTTGGAAGAAAGCTATGGGCGGCCAGACCAAAACATGGCAGAAATGCATGAAGTCACTGACAAGTGGACTGAGTCATGTTGGTAGATGTAGGCTACCTGTTTGGGGTCGGCGAGACGATAGTCACCGATGGTTAGAGACTTTGAATGACATATCTCAGAATCGTTTGAGATGGCGCAGGTGCATCCACTCTATGTGTTCTATGAAATTCTAACCTTTCTCATAATGTCTACCTTTCTCCTTCTAAATTTTTCTAATTGAATTATACTTCTCGAATCATATGTTTACTCCCTTATCTTCTCCATTACTGCTAACAGTTCTATTATTGCTATCACTCTTGGATTTGAACTGACAGTTGCGTCTCTGTGCTGACGGGACATGGCAACCTGAACTGATGTACTTACGTACGAAGTTCTACGTTGTATATGTCTATATATATATATATATATATATATATATATATATATATATATATATATATATATATATACCAATTTATTTTGGTAATTTAATATTTCTGTGGTTATATCAAGTAGAAACATGAACTATCGGTGCCTGGATTGTGCACTGCATACAGATTGATTGAATATTGTTTTCCCACAAATAATTTCGAAAATTTTGTTTAAATGAATAATAGTTCAAGAGTGTTTTAATGTTATTTAGGTAACGGAAAACTCACTTGACAAGTAAAATCAAGTTAAGTGTTTTTTTACTACTAAAAAAGTAGATAGTACTTGTTTTTATTTTTTTTTTAAAAAAAAAACACTAAACTCATTCACATTCAAGTTTACATTTAGTAATTTTTGTTCAATGTTCAATATTCAAAAACATTATAATTTGGATGATTATTTTAAAAATTGAAAATAAAATTAAAAATTTTTAATTCCATCAGTTTTTATTTTGACGATTTTACAATAAAATGTACACTAGATAACTATGCTTAAAGAAATAAATCATTGAAATTATTCTTTCAACCATAATATTAGTAAAAAGGAAAAACTGTACATTTCTACATACCTCAGCTTCTGGATGATCTTTCAAAGCTTTCAAAATATCTTCTCGAGATAAAACAAATAATTCCGCATAACCGACAGCACGTACATCAGCTGTTCGTCTAATTAGAAATTATGGTTAAAATAATCAACATAATTATTCGGTTTGGTCACTTAGTATATTTGAGGCTATAACGAGTTTACCTTAGTCGATAAACGCGAACGAGACAATGAACCAGCGTCCAGGAAGGCTACTTTGAATCCTCAAAATAGAGTAAGAAGGCTTTGTAAGCGTAGAAAGTATATTCTACAAACACCCAGCAATCACAGTACAATCAAGCACACAACTCTCGTTTATTTATACATCATAGAAACGTCCTTGGGACAGTTAAGAAAATAGCACACTAAAATACACGGCAGCCAATCACAGCGATAGATTTTCCTGGTGGGAAATGGAGTCTCAAGGTCAATGGATCAGCCCATGCTCGCAAACGTGAAATCCAAAATAAGGCATTTAACAAGCGAGTTCTGGAGATTTAACATCCTCAACAATTATCATATGAAATCAATTCACTCTAATTCTTAAATTATAAAATCTTATTCAGAGAAAGAATCTTATGAAGATTGTTGAGTCAGTTTATTGAAATGATGAATTGTTCAGTGTTAGACCATCATTGGAAAACTGGAATTACTGAACGACGTCCGTTTCGCCATGGTTTTAAGCTTATCAGTGACAATGAGCATTTACGACTCCTGCTACTCGCAGTATTCCATCATAGGATCAATCATCTCTATAATACTGTAATGAAAACTTATATAATGTACTCTTTAGTGCTCATTAGCTTCATAAAAAAATTCTCGGAGTTTGTTACGCCTGCACGTAAACGCGTCAACTTGATATACTTGAACTATTGCGGGTTTACCTAGTCGGAAACGTGAGAGCGAGGATCAAGGATCCGGTGACACAACATACTACTCAAATCCGATTAATCCAACCCCCATATTTAGTTAAAATAAGAAGACATGATATGAAGTAGAATCTGTATTCTACAAGCATCCAAAAAGTACGAGGTCCGAATCCAGAAGAGAATCAGGATCCCAGACTAGGAATCCGGGACCGAGCCCTGGTCTTGGTCCTGGTCATAAAATGTTACAGATAATGCGTATTTATACATTTTGGTCGAATAAGAAACAGCATCGAATTCTGTGGCATTGACAGTTAAGACGACCAATAGGAAGTAACATTTGAAGTGACATTGATGGTCAAGACGACCAATAAGAGCATGACCATAAAATTGACCAGTAGGAATTAACCAATAGGAACAGACCAATAATTTTCTTAGGATATTGGATGAATATCCTAACACAGAGTTCTAGTGAGAAGCTGTGACCAGAGAGTTTCAACTGTGCCATATGTGTACGAAGACAACAAGTGAAATCTCACAATACCTTGGATTGATTGAATTTCAACATCAACAAGATCGGATACTGTCTCAGTGGTCATAAGATTCAGCGCTCGCGTACGAAACACCGAACATTCTAAGTTTAATTCCCCATTTCTTTGAATATAAAACAAGTCAGAAGTATTTTCATAGTCTATTTGATTACTGAAAAACAATAATCCAAATCTTACAATCCTGCGGGGTGCAGAAGTCGTGGATGCGCACTGCCACTGATGAGTCCCATACCAGGACGATACGGCCGTCCAGTGCTTCCAAGTTTCTAATGGTGGTCTAACATTGATGGATTCATGGTTACAAATAAAAAACTTAACAATCTTCACAACAACCCCGCAATGCAGTTACATGTGTCCACTAGTGACTAGCTTGGTGAGGAATTTTTTCCGAGTTCTAGTGGGAAGTCGTGACCAGTGAAGTCCAAACCTGTTCAGATGTATACAGAGTATGAGGTTGCGCAACTCCGTGAATTTGATCAAGTTAAACATTAATACCATTAGATACCGGCTCAGTGGTCTAACGTTTAGGTCGTTCGCGCACAATACCGAAGTTCCTGGGTTCGAATCCGGCGGGGTGCAGGAGTCGTGGATGCGCACTGCCACTGATTAGTACCATACCAGGACGGTACGGCCTTCCAATGCTTCCATGTTTCCTAATGGTGGTCTAACATTGATCGATTCATAGTTACGAATAATACTTACAGATTTTAAAAACTAAATGCGAACTGATCACAAATAGAGCTAATTGAAATATCCTTTTTTTAAAAAAAAAATATGCCACATCATTCATGAAATAATAACACAACACTAATTGATCATATTCACGAAATCCTCCTTTCACATTAAATGAACGAACTATTTCGAAAGTTTTGATTGTGTGTCTGTGTGTGTGTGTGGGATTGTGATACCAGCTAGCTGTTGTTTTTTTTTGAGTCAAAATATAATTACTACTAAGTAAATTTTAATAAAAAAAATAGTATAATTAAAATTCATTATCTTTGTTTTTCTATATATGAATTAATGATATCGTGTGCTGTGCTTTTTTTATACAATCGAAGAAAAAGAAAGATTCATGAGACAATCGAAAACAGCTGTAGTTTTATAAAAGTAAATATACGGAAATTGAAATTTGTCTTTGTGAAAAAAAAGTCTGCAAATTCAATGTTCAATTGTTTTAATTTTCATTGTTTGTTTATTTATCTTCTTAGAAAAAATAGTAGAAGTTAACTGAGTAAATATTGTGAACAGATCTTATCTAAGGCTTATATTGTTTTGTAAACACAAGAGAATTTCGTCGAAATGAATTGTTTTTTCACTTGAAGTTTCTTGTTTCATAGTAGTAGTTCAATGGTTGTGTTGAGAAAGATGTGACTTTTGGATTTAATCTATATAACTGTAGTTGAAAATATCATAAAATATGCTCATGAGTAACTAACTAGCATCGTGAGGAAATTCTCAGAGTTCTAATGAGAAGACATGATCAACCTGTCGGGTGTAGGTATTAACTACCAAAGATATTAACACCGTCGGAAATCGACACAGTGGTCCAGAGGTTAGACGTTCGTGCACAAGACCGAAGGTCCCGGGTTCGAATCCTGCGAGGTGCAGAAGTCGTGGGTGAGCACTGATGATGAGTCCCATACCAGGACAAAACGGCCGTCTAAACAGTACTTCCAGGTTTCTTCTAATGGCGGTCTAACGATGATTGGTTGATGATTTCGAATGTGTAAAAACACTAATCTGTGTAGGTCTAAATCATTGACGGAATCCTTCAACTCATTTGATTGGTAAAGTTTCTACTCAGATCATCCAAATATTGATAGATATGTTCATAAAACGTGTTCATCATGGACTACATCAGTGTCACTCTATAAGTGTACTTTCCGTAATGAGACAGAATCTATTAGCCGTACAAAAGGATATACTTTCTTGAAAAATCTCAAAGGATTAATTCGTCTAACTCTAATGGTGTACTCACTAATGACTAGTATAATGAAGAATTTCTCAAGGTTCTATTGAGAAGACGTGACCAGTAGAGTTCAATCTTGTCAGGTTAAGGCAGTAACACATGTAGGTGCGTTTGCTCAAAATACTTAGATTGATCAGAATTAGACAATAATACTGTTATATCCCAGCCTATTAGTCTGTAGGTTAGGCATTCATGTACAAGACCGATCTTGGGTCTCGAATCCGGCGAGTTGCAGTAATCGTGGATACACAGTGTCGATGAATCCCGTACCACGGCCATCCAACGCTTACAGGTTTCTAATGGTGGTCTTACAATAACTGATTTATGATTTCAGTAGTAAACATAGTAGAATGTTCAAATTTCTGGAGAAAATTTCAATTTTTGTCAATGTTTAATAATCAATCCACTTACTTATTCACTCCATCCACATTGAGTACACCGATTTCACCGAAGAAGTCACCAGCACTCATCCTTGATAAAACTTCGTTGGAATCACTAACAACAGTAATTTATTCAAAATATTAATGCTAAGTATTGTTATTAGTAATAAAAGAGCTCACTGTGAATATTGTTAAATAACAAGAAGTAACACCATTAGCAACAACTTACTGTGGGAGAGAACGAATCAGATTCCAGTGGAGGAGGAAATCAGGAAGAAGCGGTGGAGTTGGTGGATAGGACACACATTACGAAAAACACCTAACTACGTCACAAGACAAGCCCTCACATGAAACCTTCAAGGTACAAGGAAAAGAGGAAGGCCAAGGAACACAATACGCCCGAAAAATAGAGAAAGATATGAGAAGAATGAACAAAAACTAGGAAGAACTGGAAAGGAAAGCCCAGGATCGAGTTAGTTAGAGAAAACTGGTCGGCAGCCGATGATCCATTGGGGGTAACAGTCGTAAGTAAATAAGTAAGTAAGTAACAAGAAGTAAATTTTATTTATCGCATTTTTCCATATTAAACCGATGAAAGATTTCGTTTAAGGAATGAAGATTAGGTTCATACTGAAAAATGAATTCTTAATGAAATCGATTGCTTTTTGTTATGGCGTACACGTAATAAATTAGAAGTCATTCTCTTTTGTTATTGTTAAAATTTTTGTTTGCTAAGGAACAGTAGCTTGATGGAAAAGAGTGGTCCAAATTTTTAAGCACTGAGCTCCAGGTTTGAACTACATTCGAAGTATTTCCGTTTACTCAAATAAGTAGCTACACTAACCATCATACTCAAAGTTTGTGGCTGTCAAGAAATTATAAAAATCTGTTTCTAGTAAAACTGGTTTCCAAATAAACAAAGATTGGGTTTGGTCTGACAGCCATTAATTCATAAAACTGTTAACAAATTTTGAACTTGGTCAGTTCATTCACCAGATACTATCAGAAACAGTCTACTGTCGGAGAGAATAGGCCAGATTACATAGGAGGAGGAAATCAAGAAGAAGCAGTGAAAGTGTATAGAACACATACTGCAGAAAGTATGCAATTACATCACAAGACCAGACCTCACTTCCAACCCTCAAGGTCAGGAGGGTCAGAGAGGAAGGCTAAGAAACTTACATTAAGTTGAGAAATCGAGAAAAATACAAGAAGGGCAAACAAAAATTTGACAGAACTAGATATGAAAGCCCAGAACAGAGTAGGTTCTAGAGAACGCTAGACACGTACGTGGCTGATGCTACATTTGGGATGATAGGCGTCAGTAAGTAAGTAAGTAAGGTCAATGCTTATAACAAGTTTAGTTCATTACTTAGCTGAATTCACCGATGCATCTTAACGCATTGATTTCGTTGTTTATGAATACAAATTAAAATTTACATACACAATATTCACTGGTGAACATTATAAGAAATGTAGATCATCCCAGTTAAATAATAATTATACATTCTGTCAGCATACATTAACAACAGTACTGATATTGTAAATCAGTAGTAGTTGTAGTAATAGCTAAATAATAATTTCAACTATTCTTAAATCTCTAATCTTCTCAAAATTAACAAAACACTAGTTATCATACGAAAGTTTAAGATCAATGTGGTTTCGTTTTCATAAACTCTAAGAAGCCATGAACACTGATAATAGACTATTTGTAGTGTGTCGATTTATTGCTTGTCCTTGATCTTTCGTGATTAGCTTGTCCAGGCAATCGTTACTAAATAGCGTCTGACGGTTTATAAATCAGAAGATGAACTCGTAGTGATGAATACGTTTATTTTTTTTGGGACACACCACGAAGCGAAGCGAAGAAGCAGTGAATAAAAGGGATGAAGCAACGTGAAATGGAGAAGCGCGTTGGAGAAGGCTAATGAGCCAACTCAAAGAGATAGAGCATGACTAAGAATATATAGTCAGACAAATATAAGACACGCATGCAACAAGCGAAATAGGCACACATGAATAAGAGCGACGAATAGTTGACAAGGTCAAATGGCAATTGGGACACATCACGTGAGCTCATACAAACCAAATTCAAGGTAAGCGAGCTCGAATATATGTGGAGGTACTACAAATTAAACCATAGACAATTCAAAAAGGAGAATCTAACAATTATGCATTTTTGCTTGTAACCCATGCTATCTCAGTGAACTCACCTTATCACTTCCAGTACACCATCAGCAATGATAAATATTTCACGAGCTATTTCACCTTTACGACATATTAGATCACCAGGTGTAAAAACTAGTGGACGCATTTTCAAAACAATATCATGCAGAAATTCTGGTCTGCATTCATGAAATATGGTTACCTGTGATGATAAAACAAGTGTTCAAAGATGACATAATAAAGATTATTTGTCAGGCAGTATTGGATCAGGACATAAACTAACTCATCAAATCTGAATATAGTGATATTTTTTTCCAAGAACTGATCGGAATTTATTCATTGTCGAAGAATAATTGTAAAACTGATGTTACGCTGGTCTCATTTCGACTTTTATTCAACAGGTTGCATTGTAGATAACGATCTACCAAATGACTCAATCTATCATAAATAATGTTTTGATTTTCTGTCGTTTTAGGCGACGAACGAAAAGTGCTACACCGACTTCTCTTAGTAGCTAACACGTATCTTCAATACTGAAGAAAGCAATGCTTTCAGTTGGATCTTCACTTGCCTCTGTCAACAATCGTGACTACGCAAATATATCATTTTCAACTAGAGCCTTGGAGATTTATGTTTTTACATATTTCTTATCATCAATCAATCATTGTTAGACCACCCTTAGAAACCTGGAAGCACTGGATGACCGTTTCGTCCTGGTATGGGACTCAACAGCAGTGCGTAACAGTGCTCACTAGTGACTAGCTTCGTGAGGAAATTCTCGGAGTTCTAGTGAGAAGACGTAACCAATGGAGTTCAACCTTGTCGGTTGTAGGCAGTACCTACCAAAGACAAATGGGTGAGGTCGCGCAAAATCCCTAGATCAATCAGAGTTAGACATTAACACCTTTGGATGCCGGCACAGTGGTCCGATTATTAGGCGTTCGCTCACAATCCCGAAGGTCCCGCGTTCGAATCCTGCGAGGTGCAGGAGTCGTGAATGCGCACTGCTAATGAGTCCCATACCAGGACGAAACGGCTTTCTTCCAGTGCTTCCATGTTTCTCATGCTGGTCTAACAATCATTGATTTATGATTTCAATTGTATAAAAATATATCATTAGCTAAAACGCATTGTGATAAGTCGATTCAATTAAATCAACCTATCTTGTTAGAATTAATTTTTGATAGCTAACTAGCTAATTACGATTTAAGTATTTCCTGTGTGTTTTCCAATTTATATACGGTTTGGTGGATGTGAGCTCAACAATTCCGTGGCAGTCAGTATGTGACTTACACCTTGTCCTGATAAACGTTACTAGATAACATACAACTATGTCCAAATAGGCAAACGAATGCGAAGCATTTGAAGGCCTACATTATTGCATCACACACAAAGATCACCGAAACTACCACCGGCATGAGAAGTGTAAATGATATGCAATTGCCAAAGTACAAACGAATGAGCGAGACAATTCACTTAAAATATACAAAGACATACATAGCAAAATCAATGTTCAATCAGTTTTTTTTTCAATTTCAATCAATGCGTATAATAATGAGATAAATAACTAACTTTTTTCAATGTTTCCAAATTTACATTTAACGCTAATTCAGTTTTCAATTTATCTGGTAATAAACCAATTGTGTTAATATCTTGACCACCACTGCCGCAACCTCTAATTCATAAGAGTTTGAAAACAAAAAATACCATTTGCAATTGAATGAAAGAGAGAGCAAATCAATATATGTGAATTATTTTTAGAAAAGAAAAAATCTTAATTGTGTTGTAGTGTACCTGCCGATTTCGACATCGGGTTCACTCACCATTATTGTGTAAACTGGCGAGCGAATGAGCGACTGAAGCAAATCGTATGAAGCGATGTGGAAAAGGCTAATGAGCCAACCTACTTGGATTACAATACGAACGAATGGGCAAAGGAAGCGATGTGGAGAAGGATAGTGAACCAACTCAAAGAGATGACTAAGAACATATAGTCAGACAAATATAAGACAGACATGCGACAAGCGAAATAGGCACACGTGAATAAGAGCGACGAATAGTTGACAAGGTCAAATGACAAGTGGGACACGTCATGTGAGCTCATCATACAAACCAGACAATAATAAGAACGAATGGTACACATAAATTGTAGCAATACAAATTATGACTTGGTTAAATAAAGTAATCGAAAGGGCTTAACCAAATTAAATGTAAGTGAACTCAAAGATATGTGGAGGCCCTACAAATGTTTACATTATTTTTAGTTGATGCGATACCAACTTACTGAACAATAATGAAATGACAATTATTATTTTATTACACTATGCCTCGATGTTTGGAAAACTGTACAAACATTTAAAAATGAAACAGATTTTATTAGTGAACAAGACTACTGACTAAAAGTTAAAGAACTCTTCTGTCTGAATGTTAGGATATTCATCCAATATCCTAAGAGAATTATTGGTCAAATCCTATTGCTCCATTTCTATTGGTCAAAATTATGGTCTTTTTAACTGTCAAAGTCAAATACTTCAATATTGTCTCTTATTGGTCATCCGGACTATAAATGTCACTTCAAATGTTGTTTCCCTATTGGTAGTCTTAACTGTCAATGCCACGGAATTCGATGCTGTTTCCTATTCGACCAAAATGTATAAATACGCATTATGTGTAATGTTTTATGACCACGACCACGACGAGGACCAGGGCTCGGTCCGGGATCCCTAGTCCGGGATTCTGATTCTCTTCTGGATTCGGACCTCGTAGTTTCTGGATGTTCTACTTCATATCAAGTTTCTTCTTCACTCATTTGTCTTCGGAGTTTACTTCCAACGGTTAACAGATTTAAACTCTTCTCATTAGAAAACCCGGAATTTCCTCACAAAACTAATCACTAGTGAGCACATTTTAAAAATTTTCAATTAGATTTATAGACATCAGTGTTTTTACACATTTAAATCATCTTTCAATCATCGTTATTCGCAAACACCTTTAGATGACGGCCCAGTGGTCCAAAGGTGAGGTGTTCACGAGCAAGACCGAAGGTCCTAGGTTCGAATCCTGCGTAGTGCAGTGATCGTGAATGCGCACTGTCGATGAGTATCATACCAGGATGAAAGGGTGGTCTAGTGCTTCCAGGTTTCTAATGATAGTCTAACACTGACTGATTAATGATTTCAATGTGTATAGCTGAAACAGGATTTTACATAAATCAAACTGTAATTTTATGAAGTTCGAATTCATTACAACTTGGCGTATTTTTAAACTTTAGGCTAGATAATTCACATGAAATCATAATCTGTTGATTAGTACAAAAATAAATGAATTACGAAGCCTTCTTGCAATCTGAACATAATTATCTTGGTGAAATTTCTCTGTCTAAGACGTTCAGAACATCTAGCTCAGAGAATAGAGCAGAGAAAGAACAGTATAAAATCTTTTTCATCGGTTTGATGTTCATTTACTATTTTTTATTCTGGTGCTCATTTTTGTACCAATAATTTATATTTGTATAACCATTTTCATTATAAACTCCTCTGAACTAAAACCAAACTGAAATTCCCCAAGAGGAGAATGCTATTTCACATAGACTAGGAATAATTAACTGAAGAAGGATTTCATTGTGGTCAACTTGATCTCATTTGCTCACACGGGTATGAGGGCTTTTATCAGTTCTCGCCTGTCCACACCATGGAAAGTACTGCTTATTACAATTATCCAACAATAAATTTATGATTTACAAAATTGATTCAATTCTATCCTTCACATTTGCTTCAAATAACGAATCAAATACGTTTAATCATGCTTAAAAATTATCAGTCATTTTATTTACTACTTAAATTTGTAAAAAGTAGTTAAAATTAATGACTGAAATTTTTCGACATGATGGATGTATGCATCCACTTGACATCAATTGAGGAGTTATAATCACAAATTAAAATTATATCAATCATATATTAGATATCGATCGATTACAAATATGTAGATATTCATATATCTTTAAGGAATTTTTTTTTTCGATTCACTCACTTAGACCATGCATAGTCATACCATCTTAATATACGACTTTGTAAATCTTTATCCACTGAATTCGCCCGCATGTAACTTTTTGCATGATCCTATTAAAATGTTGTAAAATCAAAGTGAAAAAAAATAAAAGTAATCAATAAATTAGGGGAATAAAAATTTTGTGATTTATTGTCTGAATTACTTCTATTTAATTTTTTTGTTTGTATACAACCATTTCAAACACAAATGAAATTATATCATAAAATTGAGTGATTTCAATGAAATTTCTAGTCACTTGAAAAGTTATTACCATTAATATAATTCATTTCGTTCAGTATTTTAATTAAAAAAGGAATGATGTACAACAACAATTCATCTAAGTGCAAACGGAAATTAATACTAATCATTTCACTGGTGGAATCTGAAGCACAAAACAGTTGGATTCATCAATCTTAATGAATCTGTATGTTACTCAGTAAACTGAACCACTGCTAGTCCCTAACCTGGATAAAATAGAAGGGTTGTGCATGGGAGTGGTAGCCTTATATCGTTAAGATGTAACACGCTAAAATAACGATGTCAAGAAAAAAGTAATTCAAATCATTGAAAATCTGTCCTGGCAGTTAGAAAGTCTTGATTTAGAAGAGTTATGGTGTGTGGAGATGAAAGCATATTTCTTTCGGAATTCACGAGGCCATTGACCATTCTGACAACCAAGGCAACCATTCTTTTAGTTACGTGGAATGTTCTAACATTGTGGGAGACCAGAAGACCATTCTACGTTGCTGCAGAAATGAGAAGAAACAACCTAGAGTTGATTGGAATTTGTGGAAAGCATTGTACACAGGTTGAACAACCAAGACTAGCTTCAGAAGATCTGCTGTTGTTCACCGACCATGTAGAAGAAAATACCTCACAAACACAAGGAATCTCACTGATGCTTTCCAAACAATTACACAAGACACTAACAGGATGGGAATCTCATGGACTCAGGATCATCCAGGCATCCTTCAAAACAAAGAAACAGGACATTACAATGAACGTCATCCAATGTTATACACCTACCAATGACTACAATGACGACGATAAAGATCAATTCTACGAAAGGCTGCAGTCAATCGTTGACAGATGATCATCAAAGGATTTGATGGGATTTCTGATGCGAGACCTAAATGCCAAGGTTGGCATATGAAAACATCATGGGACGACATGGACTGGGAGAAAGGAACGAAAATGGTAAGAGATTTGCAAATCCATTTGCTTTGAACAAACTGGTCATTGGCGGAACAATATTCCCACACAAACGCATACACAAAGCTACATGGATTTCATCGGGTCACACTACTGAGAAGTAAACTGACCATATATGTATCAACAACAAGTTCATAAGATCTTTAAGGACATGAGAACCAAGAGAGGAGCTGATGTAGCCTCAGATCACCACTTGCTAATGGCCAAAATGAAACTCAAACTCACGAAACACTGGATAATGGGGCAGACAACATCACAGAAAATTAATACGGCCTTTCATCGGGATACTGTAAAGTTCAACGAGTTCAGTATAGCCCTCACCAATAGGTTCCAGGCCTTTCAGGATCTACTCAATGGAGATGAAGCAACATTGGAGAACAATTGGAAAGGGATCAAGGAGGCAATCACTTCAACATGTCACAAGGTTCTGGGCCGCAGGAGATACTAACACAAGCAATGGATCTCCGTTGATACTCTTGCGAAAATTGAAGAAAGGAGGAACAAGAAGGCAGCAATCAATGTCAGCCGAACAAGAGCAGACAAAGTTAAGGCGCAAGCCGAGTATACAGAAGCAAACAGGGAAGTGAAGAAGAGCATCAGAGATGACAAACGAAAATATGTGGAAGATCTAGCAATGACGGCGGAAAAGGCTGCAAGAGAAGGAAACTTGAGACAATTGTACGATACAATAAATGAGCTATCTGGAAACTATCATAAACCAGAGCATTCAGTGAAAAGCAAAGAAGGCAAAGTAATCAACAACACTGTAGTATAGAAAAATAGGTGGGTAGAGCATTTTAAGAAACTGTTCTGTTGACCAGCTCCATTGAACCCACCGAACATCGAACCACATCCACCAACGTCCCAATCAATGTTGGCGAACCTACGATTGAGGAGGTCAGTATGGCCATCAGACAAAGCAGAGAGCAGAGAAGCAGCGTAACTAGACAACATCCCAGAAGAGGCAATGAAAGCAAGCACGATAGCAGCTGACAAACTATCGCACATTCTCTTCAAAAAGATTTGGGATGAAGAACAAGTACCAACAGACTGGAAAGAAGGATACCTGGTCAAAGAGCCTAAGCAAAGTGATCTCACAATGAAGTACTTCGTAGACGCCCAACTTTGAGATCAACATATCTAGATTTCTTAAAGATCAACCGTGTGCCGACCAAACAACAAGTAAAAAGAAAATACACACGGACACTTGAGCTAAGAGGCCAAAACTATTGATTCATCTCTGTTATTATCGTTTATTCATTAGTTCTTTCATTGAACAAAGCACATTAGACTGATTTTCTCATTTATTTGAGAAATTCCGTATTAAGGTGAACCAAATGTAATAATCTTCAGTATATTCACACTTGATTCAAACAGAACAAACAGAAAAATTAAGTAATTTTTTTTTAAAATAACAATCTATATGTTTTATATGGATGTAGGTAATATATACCAAGATTTTCTCGAATTCAGTACGATCAGCATTTCTTGTAGTAATGATATTACCAACCTGACCTGAAAATAAAAAAGAATAATAATAATAAGTATATCAGTGAAAAGAAACAAACTTGGTTCAATATTCAATAGATTAATATGAAATTGTTTTTGACAAATGAATCTCTGTGTATCTGTTTGTTTATATATATGTGTTAATACATGAACTGATTAGAGTAATTTTACAGAGTGTCAACAGTGAAATAAATCGGGTTGCTCAGAAGTTCATTAGAGAAATCATTTTCACAATGAGGTTTTGCCAGTTCTTATATTTCACATCAGTCAATATATGATGACCTTAATAGTAAGATAACCAAAGATTGTATTGAACAATTGTGATGTAAGCCATAACCGAAATCCAACATTCCTCACAACACCATCCTTCCAAGATATACTCTAATCGTTCATTACTAGTTAGTTCTAATTTAAAAACATGCTCTTCAAATAAACTGAAATGACCAATTGTTTGAATAAACTGACATTTAGGTTATTCAATATTCAAACACATTTGAAATTATCGAAATACTGAAAAAAAAAAATTGAACGTGACACATGGTATGAGAAAAATCATAGAAAAACCCGATAAATTTGTAAGCAACATTTCGTTTAGATTTCGTTTAAGTTTAATGCTTCAAAAATTTTTCTTAGTGTCTATTTCAGGTCATCACTTCTTCTTCTATTCTAGTTATTATTGATTAGTTACGTGTAGTTTTCAAACTACACAATATTCATATGCATGCCTTCTAAGTGTTCTTCTATTCATAGATTTCGTGATGTAAAACAAAGTTTGAACGCATACACGACATGGAATTCATTCGTAGTGATTTTCGCTTGATTAAGTTAAACTTTTGAATTGTATTTTATAGTGAATAACGTAGAGTATACAATAACACTGAAAAAATAAAATTTTGATGAATGATTGTTTAAGTGATCAAAGTTAGTGAAAATCCATTGGTCAGTGATCGTGTTCCTCTTTACGACCTTAAACAATTTGATTAGACAGATAACCATTTTAGAAATAAAAAGAACTTTGAAAAAAATGAATGGCCGTTTCCTTTTAGGGTAGAGTTTTGGAGGTTTGTGTTTTTACACATTTAAAATCATCAATCAATCAATCATTGTTAGACCACCATTAGAAACGTACGTGGAAGCACTGGACGGCCGTTTCGTCCTAGTACGGGACTGCGTTGTGGATGCGTACTGCTGATGAGTCCCATACTAGGACGAAACAGCCACTGTCCAGTGCCTCGAGGTTTCTAATGGCGGTGGTCTAACAATGATTGATTGATTGATGATTTCAAACGTTTCCTTTTAGTTGGAGAATCTTTAATATCCCTATACATCCATGACTTCTCATTAAGTACATCTAGACCTGTGACATGATATCCATCTATCCGATGACATGTTGGTTATGTTAAATTAACTCAAAAGAACAAAATTTATGATCTACAGTTGGCTCATATCTAAATTTTATAATTAAAAGAGAAAGAGACTGAGTTCCGATCTTCCGTTGTGTTCGATATTTTTTAGTACAATCAACCATGAAGCTGATCATGATGAGTGAACAAATGAACTAACCATGTGAATGAATCAACGCGCACACACACACATAAGTACACAATTTTGTTAGTGAAAAAGAAAAGAATCGTCTCTAGACTATGTATTCGCTATGTATTACTTCAGCCAATAATTTATTTCGAAATGAATAATTCAAGGAACTATTAGTTTCAGGCTCTCGTCAAGTGATGTTATCATCTGTGAACTCAATTTTTTGCACAGATACACTTTCGTGATGCAACAATTTTTGAAGAAATCAACTTCACGATAATAATTTGTCATGTTCAATGAAATTTAATATAATTTAAAGTGGATGGAATGTCAGAAGTTACTATTACATAACTAATATCACCATAAACGTTGTAATATGGGTAATAGTATGCTTTGAAATGTTTTCGATTTCAAATTTAATTGTAACGCTAAAATTCAGAGAAGAATCAATAAACTAAACATATCCTGGTTGTCTTCTTGTTCGTTTTTTTTGCGAAAATTCTGTAATCTATCCAACCTAAACAGAATACAGTTAATTTTGGAAGTTTATAGCTAAAATTCTGTAAAGTTTCAGTTTCCGAATGTTATCTAATAGAATTTATCACGAATAAATCTTAGAAACATAACTTTTCGGCTGGTTTATATTCGCATCTATGGATTGACGAAAGAAAATCTTTCAAAAACCACAATCAATTAACGAAGGTGATCAATTAAATATCCTCATAACTTGAAACAGTTCACGAATGAGACACAACAACATATAATTGGTTTTACTTGTTGCGTTAATAAAAATCACTATATAAGCGTTACAACTCCACCTGGAGCTATTCAACGGTTGCTGCAGGTCCCAAACCCGGATAAAGAAGGAGGGTTGACAACATCATCTCGTAGAAATCCAACTCACTATCAAAAAAACGCTAACAAGAAAAATCATTCGCAGGTGAGCGTCCCCCCGCCCACCAGTTTTCTCCAACCAAATCTGTCCTGGGCTTCCGTTTCCACTTCTGTCCAATGTTTGTTCATTTTTCTATTGTTTGTCTCCATTTCTCGGCGTAATGTGTTCCTTGGCCTCCCTATTTTTCTTTCGCCTTGAGGGTTCTATGTGAGGGCTTGACTTGTGAAGCAGTTAGGTGCTTTTCGTAGTGTGTATCCTATCCACTTCCACCGCTTCTTCCTGATTTCCTCCTCCACTGGAATCTGACTTGTTCTCTCCCACAGTTCGTTGTTGATGATAGTGTTTGGTCAACGAATACGAAGTATTTTGCGTAGACAACTGTTAATAAACACTTGTATCTTCTGGATGATGGCTTTGGTAGTTCTCTAAGTTTCCACTCCATACAGTAGAACTGTCTTGACATTTGTATTGAAAATCCTGATTTTGGTTTTGGTTGAGAGTTGTTTGGAGTTGTAGATATTTTTCAACTGTAGAAATGCAGCCATCGCTTTGCCGATCCGTGCCCTCACTTCTGCATCGGATCCACCTTGATTGTCAATTATGCTGCCCAGATATGTAAAGGTGTTAACGTCCAAGAAAGCATCTCCATCAAGAGTGATTTGGTTGGTGCATGTTGTGTTGCATCGGAGAATCTTGCTTTTTCTTTTATGTATGTTGAGACCTACTGCTGCAGAGGCTGCTGCTACACTGGTCGTCTTCTCTTGCATTTGTTGTTGCGTGTGAGATAGAAGAGCTAGGTTATCTGCAAAGTCCAGATCATCTAGCTGCGTCCTAACTGTCCAGTTGATACCGTGCTTCCCTCCAGATGTCGACGTCTTCGTAATCTAGTCGATGACCAGGAGAAAGAGAAAGAGTGAGAGTAAGCAACCTTGCCTCATACCGGTCTTCACCTCAAAGGAGTCTGTTAGCTGTCCTTCGTGTACGATTTTGCAGTTGAATCCATCATAAGAATTGCGTATGATGTTAACTATCTTCTCAGGCACACCGTAGTGTCGAAGAAGCCTCCACAGTGTTTTCCTATCCACGCTATCAAATGCTTTCTCGTAGTCGATGAAGTTGTGGTAGAGTGCCGAGTTCCATTCTATTGATAACAGGCGTAAATAATTAACTAAGTAATATATTAACGTTTTAAAATAATCACTATCAACAGTACTAATCAAACTTCCGCCTAGAATTTTAATCAGTACACATTAAAAAAAACACAATATTAACTACTTCTCAAAGGAAATTTCAAAAAATTCTCTGAAACATCTTTCTTACTCTTTGTTTAAATTTCAAAATTATTCCGAATAAAAATTAAAAAATGAAGTAAAACCAATCTTTGTATAATTTGTATCGAACTGATTAAGTTGTTTAAATGCACAAAGTTAAATAAATTATTTTTTTTCTCCAAACAACAACATAAGAAACACGATTTTTAAAGTTGAGTAAAACTGATTTATGTTTTAACAATAGAAATGCAAGTGTTCTCAAATTATGTGAAAATTTGTTAAATGATAAATGAATCTTTTGAGAGCGTAAAAACAAACAATTGTAAGTAGAATTGATGTTGTTTTTTCAGGACTCAAAGGTACAAATAAACCTGTAATTGGTTATTAGTCCATGATAAAGCGTTTGTAACTGGTAACTTCGTAGACTTTGAAGTTTGGTGATATAAATCAAAACGTCATGGATAATAACATATTCTTTAAGAGAGTAAGTATGTTTAAGTGAAATGCATCGGCTAGTATGAAACATTATTCATTTTACAATTAGATTCATTTGAAACATTGTTATGGGTAAATTTGTGATCGAAGCGATTATGCCCACATATTTGGGTATATTACCCGAAGACACTCAATATCATTGAGTTCTCGTTCAAATATTGTTAAATGTATTTTACACATTTGAAATCATCAATCAATCATTGCCTGACCCTAATTAGAAGAAATCTGGAAGCACTGGAAGAAAGCCGTTTCGTCCTGGTATGGGACTCACCAGTGGTAGCGCGCATCCGAGACTCCTGCATCTCGCAGGATTCGAACTCGGGACCTTCGGTATTGTGCGCGAACGCCTAACCATCGGACCACTGGGCCGGCATCTAAAGGTGTTAATGTCTAACTCTGATTGATCTAGGGATTTTGCGTGACCTCACTTATTTGTTTTTGGTAGTTACTCCCTACACCCGACAGGGTTGAACTCCATCGGTTGTGGATGCGCAGTACTGATGAGTCCCATACCAGGACGAAACAGCTTTCTTCCAGAGCTTCCAGGTTTCTAATGATGGTCTATCAATGACTGATTGGTGATTTCATATGTGTAAAAACACGAATCTCCAAAGCTCCAACTGAAGGAACACATTTTAGTCGACTAGAACAAAACAAACTTTTATTTGACCAGTTAACAGATCTACAAATGTACCGTCAATGGGCAAGAGTAGTGTTACGTTGGTTTTCAGGAGATTCAGATACTATCAAAGTGTTAAGACTACAATCAAAATGAACCTTTGGTCTTATTGAAAACCTTCAGGTCTGTATAGCAATATAGCGCATAGTATGTACATACATCGTATAACATAGGCTCATTCGTTCATTCAAACGCTTCATTAATCCAGAAACAAAAGAAATATATACCTTTGGTAAAAACGATGTTTATAACTATTATCATTCGTTTTGTTTATCTGATTTCGGTGTAATTATTCTGAAATTTTATTTTCATCAGTCATCATTTTATGATCGACTATAATCCGCTGCATGTTTCGATGTGTGCTTTTCAACACGAATCAAATAAGTTTGCAGTTTTATCACACTCTGTATGATTGATTTTCATTGTTTCAATTTACTGAGAACTGACATCCTTTTAAGATTGTAAATTCAAGTTTTTCATGGAAATTCCAACTGAAAACATGTTTTAGATACAAGCTACGGGACTTTGAAGAAATCGAGACAAGACTGTTGTACGAAACCATGGGATTATCTAAAATTTCAATTGCTGAGATTATTTCAAAGGTTTCTATTCAGTTGGCACCCGATTTCTATCAAACTGATCTTTCGAATATTTATAAAAACAATCGATTACTGTACCATTCTTTACCAAAAAGCGCTTGCGGATTTCAATTCGTCCGCGTTTTTAGTCATAGTCATCGAAACATGATGACTGATTTGAACATTGGATTTAGAACAAACTGATTGCGAATAATCATTGTTTTAAAGTCGCACAACATAACCGCTGTCAGATCTGATATGATAAGAAAACCGTTATGATAACTGGGTATGTTTTTTAAATACACGGATTATATCGTCATCAGGCTTTACTCTAATATACGTGAGTATTAATATGAAAATGTTAAACCAATCAACGCAATCTGAGTCATAATCACATATAATATTTTTGGAACAATGAATTGATCAATTTTAGACCACCGTTAGAAGCCTAGAAGCCCTGCACGACCGTTTCGTTCTGGTATGGGACTCTTCAGCAGTGCGCATCCACGACTCCTGCTCCCCGCAGGATTTGAACCCAGGACCTTCGGTACTGTGCGCAAACGCTTAACCATCAAAAATGTGTAACTTATCAATCTTCACAGCCCCGTAATGCAAACTACATATAATAGGCAAAAGTAAAAGTGGATAGTAGGAAGACAGGTGTACTGATAGTAGTAAGAAAATTATAAAATATGATAACTAAAGTTTTATCAATAGAGTAGGTCAATGGTGGCTGAATAGACTTCAAATAATCGTCAAAAAACATCAAAACCATTACGCAATAAGCAAATGTGTAAAAACAAAAAATATAATGTCAAACGTTAGTTACGTCATATCCAGCCACGGAAGAGATAGGGGTGTCACGAATTTCTTCTGAACACATAAACTGGGGTTGAATGTACGTATTCCTATAGCTTCTGCAATGTGCAGGAGACGGGAGCGTACGCGTACGATAAATGATGGAGGTATACGACAGATCACCCGAAAAGATCTAGATTTATCTACAATGTGACCACTATCTGCCAAGTGTGCTAAGATAGAACTGCGTATTGTTTTTGACTGACCCTTTGTAAACCATGCTGGGAGATGTTCACTCATTCGTTGGGCAAGTTGCCTGGAAGTACGCTCGATATAACTATCTCCACAGGAGCAGCTGAATTTGTAAATGTACATTGAGGAGGCCAACTCAGGTAACTTATCCTTCGTTTGAGTAGATATCGCTGGTCGACAGGAGAATGTCAATGCAAGTTTGGCATCGTTGAATGTTCTATTAATTACTCTCATTAATCTGTCCTGCAGAATATCGCAGGCCACATCTCCGTTGAATTGTAACTTCATAAATAAAGACTTCTTTTAGGCGGTCGAAGCCACCGACTTCCGTTTTACGGCAAAACATATACTCGAATCGCCTTGATTGGTTAAATATTCATGTATATTAGAGTAAAGCCTGATGACGATCTAATCGAAAACAACAATATTGTTCGCTTATTATCTATGTTGTTCTAATTTTCACAAAGGGGAATCTTTCAAACATAGATTATGTTAATTACTGTTCAAAATTTATCATTTACTTACCTACAATTGTAGCAAATACAAATACTCCAGTCAAATAGGATACAATTGTGAATGTAAGCCTGAAATCGATTGAAAAAAGGGGGTAAAAAGAAACGGGAAAATAAAACAATTTGCACTGATTTCACCTTGTACTAACTGACAATAACAACATTACCTCGAACGGATCTCACTAGTGGTGAGTTTATAACAACACATTAGACAAGTTTCGCATGCATTCAAGCGAAAAAAAGTTATAGAATTTCATATAGCTGACATTCTTATTTTTTAAAAAAAAATGTTAAATTTTGACATGTCGTCACAAAAGACAAAAACAGTGAACTGAGGACATACATGATTCGAACGAAACCAAACCAGTAAAGTATGTCACAACAATGACCAAGACATTGTCAATCAAATAATTAACTACAGTGATGAAACCACCACTGTGCTTCATTTCATAACAATCATAGGTTTTTTGCGCACAAAAAACGAAACATAATGTTTTTTTATTTTACAAAGAAAGGTTACATGCAGCATTACGAACGACATATAGGAGGATGTCATTGAAACAAGTACAGCAGGAAAGATTGATTGACATAGAAACTGTCAAACAATAGTTAAGTTTAGATTGAAAATCGTTTTTTTACAGTATATTTGCGGTAATTTAGTCAGAAATAAATGTTGCACTGACAGTAGAAGTATAAACGGTATAGAAAATGTCAATCTATAGAAACCCATATCAATTTCAGAGACGTCAAGTCAAGTCAGACATTCTACAGTAAATGCCAGACCGGTGGTGAAAAAGCTAGGCTTTCGCACGCAAGACCAAAGATCTTAGGTTCAAATCCTGCAGGAAGACAAACTCGTGAATGGACATCGCTAATGAGTCCCATACAGAGACAAAACGGACGTCTTTCAGTATGCCTAGGTTCTTGATGGTGGTCAAACCAGGATTCATTCATGATTTCAGTAATTTTACACTATACTATTGAATCAAATCTGAAGAAAGAATAAAAAGTCTATCTGTCTTTTTCTCGACGAAGCTAATCAGATTCGTAATATCCCAAAACGTTACTTTCAATGTTCTTGATGAATATCGATCAATGTGAAATCTTGAAAATTGAAAAATTATTCAGATACTTTATTTGACTAAACAACGCATAACAAATAGGTTGTAAATCAAATTGTGAATTTGTAAATAAGTTCAATGTTTCAATCTTTGCGCTAACTTTTTGTTTGAAATGCTAAAATTTACTCAACCAATTGTTTACATGTTTATTTGATGATGAACATTTTTAAAATATTTTGTAAATGTGTTTCATTGAAAATAAATCATAAATTTATATTGCCTATTTTGATTAAAATAATAAGTAATATGTGATTCATTAAAGTATTAGATTATTTAATGAGTGAAATTTCCAATTTTTATAATCTGAAAAAAATACTACTTAGTAAAATCGGAAAACCATATCGTAAATCGTTAATTTGCAAAATATCAGTTCATCATATCGAACTGGACTGTTCCTGTTGCAAAACATCAACAATCCATTGTCATTACTATTCATGTGTTTCATACAAATTCCATTGTGTTCTAACTCTTCCTTTCTCTTGATCTTCCCCCATCTTCTGCTGCCAGACATCACGTTGACACTCACGTCATATACTACTTATAAGTAGCTCACACCACAATACTACCATACATTCAATGTTCAATTAGTGTTTGCGGATAATTTTGAAACTTGAAAAATAAAACAGATTTTGAGTATAAATGATCGTTTGTGACGATGAATAAGTTTTGAATTTTTGTTATTCAGCTTATCGTCCATTGAATGGAGTGAATTTTATGGAGACGAACATTGTCGACTATCATCATAAGAATTAGTAAGCTTCTTATACACGAGATTTTAAATTCGTCACAGATCTAAGCAAATAAGTATAGTGTTAATGATATGCTTGAAACTATTACGATTTCAACTTACTCGGTAAATGGAATGAAGATCATTGATACAGTGACACGAGAGACTATTCTCATCTGATTGTCCTAAGCCAAGTTTTGATAAGGCTTAAAGAATGTATTCTACAGGCTTCCAAAAAATACGAGGTTGCTAAGCACTCAACTCAAGCTTATTTATACAAAGATAGAAACGACTTTGGGAGGGCTACGAAATAGCGTACTAAAATAATCCATCAACCAATGACAGTGAAAGATTTTCCAAGGTGAAATGTGAGCTGAAGGTCAACTAGCAGGAAAACATGGAAATTCTAAATTTCAGAAAAAAATTACAAAATTAGGACTTTTTTCAAGTGAGTTCTGGGGATGTAACGTCCGCAACAGGTTGGGAGTGGAATCCAGGACGTACGTTTCGTCATATTTGGGATTGGTCTTTTGCTGAACGTCCCTGCTAGTCTCTATCTACCTTTGCTTAAAATGCTCGTAGCCTAATGGTTTTATCGAGATGCATTGATGCCAAATTATATTCATCAGTGGGAAGACTGAAACTACCAATACAAATGAACCTTTATGGAGAGTTCTAAGCTTTCAATATTCTTCAATTTCTCTGGAATTACGTGTTATGTTGAATTATATTGAGTTAGTTGTTAGGACAGTACAGTTGTGAATAGGTACTCAGTGCTTTATAATTAATAAAAAATACCTAATTTAAGACGTTTTCACTATGTTTACACTTCTGTAACTTGCCAGTCGTAAATATGTATTACTTAGTTAGGTTTTTAATAAAAATACACTGAATAGATAGGATTAATTCATTATCGAGTGATGGAGATCGATGTATGGTACTGAAATCATGAATGTGCTTAGTAGTGGCTAGCTTTGTATGGAAATGCTCGGAGTTCTAGGGTTAAAACTTTCACCAGTAAAGTTCGACCCTGTCGCGTGTAGGCAGTAACTATCAGAGACAATCGGTGAAGTGGCGCGAAATACCTAGATTGACCGGATTCAGATCAAGAGGCTAAGCGTCCGCATACAATACCGAATGTCTTTAGCCTGCTTCCTGGGGTTTTGGGTGAGCAACTGCCAAAGAGTCCCATAGCTGGACGAGAGGGCCTTAGAGTACTTTCAGGCTTGCGACAATAGTCTAACAGTGGTCCATTCATGATTTTAATGAAATACCATTTAACTTGTACAGTTTATGACCAGTTTCCTCTGAAAAAAATGTCCCTCACAATTTAGAGGGTTGAGCATTCCACTGAACATTTGCAGTAAACATGCTTGAATACACTGAATTATAATAAATATGTAAATAAATAGAAGATAAACGATCACATTCATTCATGCAACAACTCTAAAATAACATAATACAACATTGATAAAATACGAAAGATAACCACCTATTGACCATACCATAGATTTGACACAGAATTTTCGTGATCCTGGACACTGTATAGAGAGATGTAAATATAATCAGAGAGAGAAACAGGAACAGATTAAGAACCAGTTAACATAGGTCAAGAAGTCCTGATAAGGCGTAAAATGTGTATTCTACAAGCACCCAGAAAATATCAGGTTGACAAGCACACAAATCGAGTTTATTTATAGATGATAGAAACGTCCTTCGGAAAGCCACGAAAATAGCTTACTAAAATAACACATCAGCGAATGTTAGTCAAGGATTTTCAGGGTGTGTAAAGTAATCTCAAGGTCAGCCTATGCGCGAAAACACAAAAAATCCGAAATTAGCACCGTTTCTTGGTGAGTCCCGGGAATCGAACTTTCTCAACAAAGACTTATAATTTATCTGAGAATATCGGGAGTTCTAACAGTTGAGCATCTAAATTTTGACTCGGTCTCTCATTCTTGTTTACAAAAGATGATTGAAACCTGTCAATTCTTTTCAAAGTGTATATTTTATCACTCACTTTCTTTCAAAAATACAATTTATGATTTTAGAAATGTAATAGGACATGATATATTTACTTCGAGTCCAAAGTGCTATAAATTATTTGTTTTATGCAAACACGACTGACCCATTAAAAATTATGAGTACTAATTAATGAATATAGTGCCATGAAGACCCAGTTGTAAAATGACTTGTTTAATTCTGTCACAGAGATCTGAATGCAGTTACAAATAAAACTAGAAATATCATTGTCATCGAAGTTAGAATACCAGCCTAACATTATAAATAATACAATCTGTCGAATTCAACAGAGAACTTGGTATTTATAGACATCATTTTAAGTTTCCATACCACACTGACAATAAAGAGCTGAAATTTTCAGGCCAACTCCAAGAGTAGGAGACGTAGTAACTGTACCAGTGGTGAGAGAAAAGATTCAAGATCACATTCCAAAGAAAACAGAAATCGGCTAAGAGTTCAGAAGCTTAGAACTGGCGTGAAGACTATTTATGGCTTCATGTTAGCTAAATCTAACGTATTTGAACCATGTCATCCAACATCCCTAACCACTGGTTATGATTACAACGTGGATCCTCATTTAAATAGTTCAGATCTATAAGCATGGTTTATGTCATTCATAAATGAAGATTCTCTATTTCATCAGCTAATTTACCGCACATGTTTCTTATTTGATCATCCCAAAATACACTAGCAATGCTTCACAAATACTTATGATCGAATACAAGTTACCTGCTAAGATCCTCTATTCTTAATGTCCATGTTTCCCTTCTACGAAATAGAATGGAGCGACCTTCTGTGCAGTAAGCTCGTCTCTTGAATAACAGAGGAATAACTTGCCAACATCTGAAATAATACAATTCGGCAACTGCTAAACTAGCTTCCGGTATCCATATCGAGATTTTGTTAGACAACAGGCCATCAGTGTTGATATGGGTCACAGGATAAGTGGAGCAGTCGACATGCTCAACTACCTCACTACCTACCACTCGTTGAGGAACCGAAGCAAATCAATTTTGAAGTATGATTTTGCATATGAAGAGACTCATTCTAACATTATTGATTAAGGTGTATGGAAAAACGTAATCCGAATATTGAAACGCAGTGTATAACGTAAACCGTGAGTTTGTAGTCTTTCAAGTAGGAAACTGAAAACCATTGAGATTATTATACTCCATTATGTCTTCTGTGTAAAGATTGTATGCAGGTGAATAATTTCCATGAAACCACTTGATTCTAGTGATTAGTCAGTCAAATCTCAAAAACTAAAATAGAATACTCAAAAATGTTCCTTATTAATGATCTACAGTAATCAATCAACAAAGATCCAGTTAATCATATTATATTAATACATAGTAATCATAATAAAACTTTTCACCAAGAAATGGAGACAGATATGAGAAGAATGGACAAAAATTGGACAGCGCTGGAAAGCGATGCCTAGGACAGGTTAGATTCAAGAATACTGTTCGGCTGACTATGCTTCATTGGGCGTAATATAAGAAAAGTAAGTGTGTAAGTGCATAAGTAAGTAGGTAAGTAGGAGGGTAAGTAAGCAAGTAAGTAAGGAAGTAAGTAAGTAAGTAAGTGAGTAAGTAAGTAAGTAAGTAAGTAAGTTCATAAGTAAGTAAGTAAGTAGGTAAGTAAGTAAGTTCATAAGTAAGTAAGTAAGTAGGTAAGTAAGTAAGTAAGTAAGTAAGTAAGTAAGTAAGTGAGTAAGTAAGTAAGTAAGTAAGTAAGTAAGTAAGTAAGTAAGTAAGTAAGTAAGTAAGAAAGTAAGTAAGTAAGTAAGTAAGTAAGTAAGTAAGTAAGTAAGTAAGTGATGAAGTAAGTGTAAATGTTAGTAAGTAGTTAAGTGCATAAGTAAGTTAGTAAGTAATTAAGTGAGAAGGTAAGTAAGTAAGTAGGTAAGTAAGTAAGTAAGCGAGAAGGTAAGTAAGTAAGTAAGTAAGTAAGTAAGTAAGTAAGCAAGTAAGTAAGTGTAAATGTTAGTAAGCAAGTAAG
Source organism: Schistosoma turkestanicum (assembly GCA_944470395.2). Lineage (NCBI taxonomy): Eukaryota > Metazoa > Platyhelminthes > Trematoda > Strigeidida > Schistosomatidae > Schistosoma > Schistosoma turkestanicum. Next base: position 41,128,571 of record OX103974.1, on the reverse strand, counting down.
TGCATAAGTAAGTAAGCAAGTAAGTAAGTAAGTAAGTAAGTGCATAAGTCAGTAAGTAAGTAAGTAAGTAAGTAAGTAAGCAAGTAAGTAAGTGTAAATGTTAGTAAGCAAGTAAGTGCATAAGTAAGTAAGTAAGTAAGTAAGTAAGTAAGTAAGTAGGTAAGTAAGTAAGTAAGTAAGTAAGTAAGTAACTAAGAAAGTAGGTAAGTAAGTAAGTGTGTAAGTAAGTGTGTAAGTTCATCAGTAAGTAAGTAAGTAAGTAAGTGTGTAAGTGCATAAGTAAGTAAGTAAGCGCGAAGGTGAGTAAGTAAGTAAGTAAGTAAGTAAGCAAGAAAGTAAGTGTAAATGTTAGTAAGTAAGTAAGTGCATAAGTAAGTATGTAAGTAAGTAAGAAAGTAGCTAAGTAAGTAAGTAAGCGAGAAGGTAAGTAAGTACGTAAGTAAGTAAGCAAGTAAGTAAGTGTAAATGTTAGTAAGTAAGTAAGCGCATAAGTAAGCAAGTAAGTAAGTAAGTAAGTAAGTAAGTAAGTAAGTAAGTAAGTAAGTAAGTAAGTAAGTAAACCACTAAGAAAGAAGGTGAGTAAGTAAGTGTGTAAGTAAGTCTGTAAGTTCATAAGTAAGTAAGTAGGCTGCGTAATTAGGTGTGTAAGTGCATAAGTAAGTAAGTAAGTAAGGAACGAAGGAAGGAAGTGTGACAGTTGATAAGTAAGTAAGTAAGTAAGTAAGTAAGTAAGTAAGTAAGTAAGTAAGTAAGTAAGTAAGTAAGTGTGTAAGTAAGTGTGTAAGTTCATAAGTAAGTATGTAAGTAAGTAAGTAAGTGCGTAAGTTCATAAGTAAATAAGTAAGCTGCGTAAGTAAGTGTGTAAATGCATAAGTAAGCAAGTAAGTAAGGAAGGAAGGAAGGAAGTGTGTATGTTCATAAGTTAGTAAGTAAGTAAGTAAGTAAGTAAGTAAGTAAGTGTGTAAGTAAGTGTGTAAGTTCATAAGTAAGTAAGTAAGTAAGTAAGTAAGTGTGTAAGTTCATAAGCAAATAAGTAAGCTGCGTAAGTAAGTGTGTAAGTGCATAAGTAAGTAAGTAAGCAAGGAAGGAAAGAAGGAAGTGTGTAAGATCATAAGTTAGTAAGTAAGTGAGTAAGTAGGTTAGCAAGTGTGTAAGTAAGTGTGTAGGTTCATCAGTAAGCAAGTAATTAGGTAAGTAAATAAGTAAGTAAGTACGTAAGTAAGTAAGTAAATTCATATGTAAGTAAGTAAGTGAGTAGGTGATTAAGTAAGTGTAAATGTTAGTAAGTAGGTAAGTGCATAAGTAAGTAAGTAAGTAAGTAAGTGAGAAGGTCAGTAAGAAAGTAAGTAGGTAATTAAGTAAGTATGCAAGTAAGGAAGTAAGTAAGTAAGTAAGTAATTAAGTAACTAATTAAGTAACAAAGTAAGTAAGTAAGTAAATAAGTAAGAAAGTAAGTAAATAACTAAGAGAGTAGGTAAGTAATTAAGTGTGTAAGTAAGTGTGTAAGTTCATAATTAAGTACGTAAGTAAGTAAGTGTGTAAGTCCATAAGTAAGTAAGTAAGCTGAGTAAGTAAGTGTGTAAGTGCATAAGTAAGTAAGTAAGTAAGTAAGTAAGTAAGTAAGTAAGTAAGTAAGTAAGTGAGTAAGTGCATAAGTAAGTAATTAAGTAAGTAAGTAAGTAAGTAAGTAAGTAAGTAGGTAAGAAAGTAAGTAAGTAATTAGGTAAGTAAGTAAGTAAGTAAGTACGTAAGTAAGTAAGTAAATTCATATGTAAGTAGGTAAGTGAGTATGTGATTAAGTAATTGTAAATGTTAGTAAGTATGTAAGTTCATAAGGAAGTAAGTAAGTAAGTAAGTAAGCAAGTAAGTGTAATTGTTAGTAAGTAAGTAAGTGCATAAGTAAGTAAGTAAGTAAGTAAGTAAGTAAGTAAGTAAGTAAGTAGGTAGGTAAGTAAGTAAGTAAGCAAGTATGTAAGTTCATGAGGAAGTAAGTAAGTGACTAAGTAAATAAGTAAGTGTAAATGTTAGTAAGTAAGTAAGTGCATATGTAAGTAAGTAAGTAAGTAATTAAGTAAGTAAGTAAGCGAGAAGGTAATTAAGTAAGTAAGTAAGTAAGTAAGCAAGTATGTAAGTGTAAATTTTAGTAAGTAAGTAAGTGCATAAGTAAGTGCATAAGTAAGTAAGTAAGTAAATAAATAAGTAAGTAACTAAGTAAGTGTGTAAGTTCATAAGTAAATAAGTAAGCTGCGTAAGTAAGTGTGTAGGTTCATAAGTAAGTAAGTAAGTATGTAAGTAAGTATGTAAGTAAGTAAGTAAGTACGTATGTAAGTAAGTAAGTTCATATGTAAGTATGTAAGTGAGTAAGTAATCAAGTAAGTAAGTGTAAATGTTAGTAAGTAAGTTAGTGCATAAGTAAGTACGGAAGTAAATAAGTAAGTAAGCAAGTAAGTAAGTAAGTAAGTAAGCAAGTAAGTAAGTAAGTAAGTAAGTAAGAAAGTAAGCGAGAAGGTAAGTAAGTAAGTATGTAATTAAGCAAGTAAGTAAATGTAAATGTTAGTAAGTAAGTAAGTGCATAAGTAGGTAAGTAAGTAAGTAAGTAAGTGAGCAAGTAAGTAAGTGTAAATCTTAGTAAGTAAGTAAGTGCATAAGTAAGTAAGTAAGTAAGTAAGTAAGTAAGTAAGCAAGTAAGTAAGTGTGAATTTTAGTAAGTAAGTAAGTGCATAAGTAAGTAAGTAAGTAAGTAAGTAAGTAAGTAAGTAAGTAAGTAAGCAAGTAAGTAAGTAAGTAAGTAAGTAAGTAAGTAAGTAAGCAGGTAAGTAAGTAAGTAAGTAAGTAAGAAAGTAAGCGAGAAGGTAAGTAAGTAAGTATGTAATCAAGCAAGTAAGTAAATGTAAATGTTAGTAAGTAAGTAAGTGCATAAGTAGGTAAGTAAGTAAGTAAGTAAGTGAGCAAGTAAGTAAGTGTAAATCTTAGTAAGTAAGTAAGTGCATAAGTCAGTAAGTAAGTAAGTAAGTAAGTGAGTAAGCAAGTAAGTAAGTGTAAATGTTAGTAAGTAAATAGGTGCATAAGTAAGTAAGTAAGTAAGTAAGTAAGTGTAATTGTTAGTAAGTAAGTAAGTGCATAAGTAAGTAAGTAAGTAAGTAAGTAAGTAAGTAAGTAAGCGAGAAGGTAAGTAAGTAAGTAAGTAAGTAAGTAAGCAAGTATGTAAGTGTAAATTTTAGTAAGTAAGTAAGTGCATAAGTAAGTGCATAAGTAAGTAAGTAAGTAAATAAATAAGTAAGTAAGTAAGTAAGTGTGTAAGTTCATAAGTAAATAAGTAAGCTGCGTAGGTAAGTGTG
>OX103974.1:41115233-41122733 GCA_944470395.2 Schistosoma turkestanicum | reverse complement strand
GCAGGTCGATTGGAGAACGATAAGACTAAAAGCAGCTACTCGAGGTCTGACTGCGAAGTCGTACTGCTGACTGTGATGGAGAGGTTTGACAGCAGTAAGGTGTTTCCCTCGGATAACCAACATCTGCAGCGATGCTGTTTTCTCACAAGGAAGGAAGGGTTAGAAAAGGTCGACCCTAAAAATGTCACACCTCACCCTACCTCATGGATTTCCGTCTCCGGCGGTAAGGGTGCCCACTAAGGGCTTTCAAGAGCGGAGCTAATACTCAAAAAACTCTTCATAAAAAGGCCGTGCGTGACCGGTCTCAAGCAGTTGTCCCATGGACTCTGCGGTCACGAACCCAGGCCTCTAAGACCAACACTAATCTATCTTCCTTTTCAGGTCCCTCAAGAAACAACCTTCCACGGTGTGTGCAGCCGGAAAGTGGCAACCGCCCTCATATCCTTAACAACATACGAGACCACATCGGTCAAAATCAAAACCTTTCTGTCTGTAACACTGAAATATTAGGGGGTCCGTGAGAAAATACTAACCGATATTTAGAGACCTTGAATGATACGGTTCAAAATCGTTCGCAGTGGAGTAGGTGCATCCACTCCTTGTGTCCCTTCTAAATTCCTCATCACATTTATCTTTCTCTTTTTAAGTTTATTTCACTGGATTAAACTTCTTAGATAATATCTATGAACATTAGCATTCTCCATTACTGCTTATACTTCTACGACGTCCACGGACATGGGATTCGAATTGACAATTCAATCTTTTTTTGTTCATATGGTTTAGTAAATTGAAGTAATGGACGTACGTCTGACTAACTGAATAACACGGAAATCTCCTGAAGATCAATACTCTTGAAAATTTGAAATCATCAATCAGTCAATGTTAAACAACCATCAGAAACCTAAAAGCACAGAAACAGCCGTTTCGTCCTGGTATGGGACTCGTCATTGGCAGTGCACATCCATGACTCCTGCATTTCGCAGGATTCGAACTCGGGACCCTCGGTATTATGCGCGAACGCCCAACCATCGGACCACTGGGCCAGCATCCAACAATGGTTATGTCCAACTTTGATTGATCTAGGGATTTGGTGCGACCTCATTGAATCCTGCAAGATGCAGGAGCCGTGGATGTGCACTGCTGATATATATATATATATATATATATATATATATATAATTCACATTTTAGATTTCATTGAAGAATTTTACCATAATATCATTCAAAGTCTCTCTCTAAAAATCCTTACGCTTTATTATTCCCATTTCTAATCAAATCACACAAATGATTGTTATTAAATTTTTTTGCTCCGCATGTTGTTTATAGGGAATAAGAAAATGAAAACGTTATTGAATAAAATTTCCTTTTTTGTGCACTGAAGTATTTGTCCCACTCTCTCTTAGTAAGATGAAAAAATCAATGTCCATTTGAAGGCTTCTAGTGTGTGTGTGTGTGTGTGCGTAGAAAGACTAACATCGGTGTGCATGATTGAATCAATAACACTGTGTGACATATCACCACTGTAATGGATTTACATTACAGTGATATATTTATGAAGACAGTGAATGAAATCCATATATCTCGGTTATTTGATGTCATGTAAGCAAGCAAATAAAAATCATGTGGAAATCGATTTGTGTTTTGTAATTATTCGTATCACTGAATCAATCTAACTATTGATACAAGTAGTTCAAGCGAAATTATGGTAATACCTTGATTTTCACAAATTTGATTAACCCAGTGAATAAGAGTTAGACATTAACACCGTTAGGTGCCGGCCCAGTGGTCCGACGGTAAGGCGTTCGCCTACAATGCCAAATGTCCTGGGTTGGAATCCTGCGAGGAGCAGGAGTCGTGGATGTGCACTGCTGATGAGTCCCATACCAGGTAGAAACGGCCGTCCAGTGCTTCCAGGTTTCTAATCGTGTTCGAACAATGATTGATTGATGATTTCAAATGTGTGATAAGATTACTATCAGTTAATGAGTCTGTATTAAAATTGCTTTTAATCAATGCTTATTCGTCTTGGCAGATTGTGGATATTCGTAGAATCCTGGATGCTAATACTAAATTCCTAAATGTTATTCAAAGGAAACGCATAGTTTCTGAGATGATACTGACAAGATATGCGATGCTAAACAAGGAAGAAATCAACTTTACATTTAGTAAAGAAGGTATTAACTCTAGGCTTAGTGTCGGTCCAAAGCCTAGATAATGTAGAAGAGTTAGGCATGGGGTTAATGACTTCATCCCGTAGGAAACCAACTCTCTAAAAGAACGCTAACCAGAAAAAAAGTATTTAAACCTTTCAAACTCTCCCCTGACAGTTGGAAGTTCTTCATTTAGTATTACTATCACATTTCACGATGAAAGTCGAAGCTGCTCGGAATTCACGAGACCAGAACTTCTACTGATAACCAGATCAACAATTATTATCAGTATATGGAATGTTTGCACAATGTAGCGGACTGGTAGAACTATTCAAGTTTCTACGTAGATGAAGAGATACAACCTGATGATGGTTTGAATAATTGAAACCCATTAGATACAGATTGGACAAAAATCACTAGATTCTGGAGAGATATTGTTGTACTCTGGCCATGAACTGTAAAATACCTGTCACAAACAATTAGTTGCTCTGAAACCGTACAAAAACACCCAGAATTTGAATCTCACAGGATCATCAAAGCATCCTTCATAACACGAGGAAAGCAAGATAACAATCTATATCATTGAATACGAAATGTACCACCAACGATAACAATGAAGACTATAAAGATCGTTTCAGTGACAGTCTGCAGTCAATCGTTGAGAAATCCTCAATACAGGATATGACCATTCTGTTGGGAGACAAAAATCGCCAAGGATGGGATGGACAATACTGGATATGAAAACATCAGAGGATGACATAAACTGGGAGAAAATAACGAAAATTGCAAGAAATTCTCAAATCTATGTGCTTTTAACAAAAATCGTTACAGGCAACATCATATTCCCCCGTTAAACAGATAAGAAAGCTAGATAGATGTCATTAGACCACACATTAGAATCGCTAAAAAATTTTAGAATGTTTATGGTATATGGTATAGAAACAGATATGAGAAGAATGAAAAACAGTTTGATAGAACTAGAAAGAAAGGATGAAGAAAGCCGGTCTGCGTCCTACGCTCCACTGGAGGTAACAGGCTTAAGTAAGTGAGTAAGTAAGTATGTTTATGCCATTTCTCAATTTTTCTCTAAAACCTATAATATCAAGTAGTCTCATATAACTGAAAAATGAAATCTGACGATAATTTAATCGTTATTGACATATAAATTGCGATCAATTTCATAACCAGCAGTACAAACGGTTGAGTTTCAATGTAAGTCAAATGAAACCTATTTTAGGTAGTCATCACTCACAGGACACACTGGACAGCCGTTTTGTCGTAGAATTGGACTCATCAGTGGCAGTGCACATCCACAAGATTTGACCTCATGACCTTCGATTTCGCGCGCAAACTCTTAATCTCTAGATCACTAAGTCAGAATCCAACAATGTTAATGTCTTATTACTCTGTCTAATCTAAAGACTTTTTGCAACCTAACCCGATGCTGTTGCTGATTACTGCCTATACACGACAGGGTTGAACTCTACTGGTTACTGCCGTCCAGTGCTTCCAGGTTTCTAACAGGCGGTGGTTTAACAATGACTGATTCTCAGGGCTGTCCACTCTCACCATTCTTGTTTAACTTTGTCGTAGACATCCTCTTAGAGTTAACATTAAGCTCGTCAGATTTTTCAGGGGTTGACCTTCTACCAGGAAAGTCGCCTACTGATCTAGAATATGCCGATGACATAGTTCTATTCGGTGAAGACGCTGACAAAATGCAGAGTCTTCTGACTACCATAAGCAACAATGCGAGCATGTTCGGGATGCGGTTTTCCCCCTCGAAATGCGAAATGTTGCTTGAAGATTGGGTTGCATCGGCACCTGTACTAGTGATAGGGAGTGAAGTAGTCGAGCGTGTTGATCACTTCACTTATCAGGGGAGTCTCATTAGTGCTGACGGCCTGGTGACTGACGAAATCTCAGCTCGGATACAGAAAGCTCGATTGGCTTTTACCAACCTGCGTCACTTATGGCGTAGGCGTGATATCCGTTCGCTAACCAAAGGGCGGGTGCTCGTATATTCTGGGACAGCCGAGTAAGCAACGCTGTTATTAGGAAACGGGTGCTAGGTAAGAGTGTCAGATCAATAGATGAAGTGCTGAAACTTCATCAGTTGAGGTAGTTGGGACATGTTTTGCGTATGCCTAACCAGCAACTGCCTCGACGAGCTTTGTTTTTTAGTGTAGGAATAGGTTGGAAGAAAGTTAGGGGCGGCCAAACCAAAACATGGCCTAAATCCATGAAGTCATTGACGAGTGGACTTAGCCATGTCGGTAATTGTCGACTACCTGGTTGAGGTCCGCGAGATGATAATAATCGATGGTTAGAGACCTTGAATGACATGGCTCAAAATCGTTCGCAATGGCGCAAGTGCATCCATTCGTTGAGCTCTCTCAAATGCTAATCTTCTGGAATTGTCAGCACCTATACCTTTGTCTTGCTAACATTATCTCACTGAATTATACTTCTTGAATAATATCTTCAAACCCTAGTCTTCCTCATTTACCATTAATACCTCTACTATCTCTATCACTATTGAAATTGATTTGACATTTGCCTCTCTGTGCCAATGTGGTATGGCAACCTGAACTTATGTACATACGTACGAAGTTCTACGTTGCAATTGACTGACTGACTGATTCAAAATTTCAATTTATTTTATCTTAAAATTGTGAAAGAACGTTATTGTTTCATCAAAGCTTTTTTAAAACACAAAATGCTGATTAAAAATATAAGCTTAGAAAAAAAACCCAGGTGATTTCTATACAAAAACTAATATTTTTCTTAAAACATTATGGTTCGTATTATTATTAATGCGTTTAGTCAGTCGGTATAGACGCCACATTTTCCATTGTAACAGACGTACATACATCTGTAAATGTAGGCAATTCATTGCATAATCTTACAAATTCACTGAAATAAAATGAATGAGGTTTTTTATTAGGACCATTACATAACCATAAAGATGAAACAATGCAGTACGATCGCTAGTAATAATAATAATAATAATAATAACAGTAAAAACAGCTAAAAACAATAAAATTGTGAATATATAACAGGTGCAGAGTGGAAATCTTTGAGAAATAGCCAGTATGCATGAAATACTCATCAATATCTCTAAAAAAAAACAAAACCACTGTTCATAATGAATAGCGAATAACGTTGTGATCTATGCTTAACAGATGCTCTGTAGGATATGAGTTTCATTAGACAATAAATATTTAGTTGCATTACAAGGTTGTGAAGATTAGTTAGCTATACATTTTGAAATCATGAATCGATCAAAGTTGGACAAACATTAGAAGAAACCTGGAAGCACTGAAAGACTGCCGTTTCGTCTTGGTATGGGACTCTTCAGTGTCAGCACACATCCACAACTCCTGCCCCTCGCAGGATTCGAACCCTGGACCTTCGATTTTGCACGTGTTAATGAGTCGCATACCAGCAGGAAATAGCAATTCAGTGCTCCGATGTTTCTAATGATGGTCTAACAAGGATTAATTCATGACCTCCCCGTCCTCATATATGGATGCGAAACATGGCCGTTAAGAGTAGAAGATGTTCGTAGGTTACTAGTATTCGATCATACATGTTTAAGAAGCATTGCTCGTATATTGTGGGACAACCGAGTAAGCAATGCTGTCGTTAGGAAACGAGTACTAGGTAAAGATGGCAGATCAATTGATGAAGTGGTGAAACTTCATCAGTTGAGGTGGTTGGAACATATGTTACGTATGGCTAACCACCGACTGCCTCGACGAGCTATGTTTTGTGGTGTAGGAGTAGGTTGGAAGAAAGCTAGGGGCGGCCAGTCCAAAACGTGGCAGGAATCCATGAAGTCACTGACAAGTGGACTGAGTCATGTTGGTAGATGTACACTACCTGTTTGGGGTCCGCGAGACGAAAGTCACCAATGTTTAGAGACCTTGAACGATATGGCTCAGAATCGTTTGCAATGGCGCAAGTGCATCCATTCGTTGTGCTCTCTCAAATCCTAATCTTCTGGAATTGTCAGCACCTCTATATTTGTCCTGCTAACATTATCTCACTGAATTATACTTCTTGAATAATATCTTCAAACCCTAGTCTTCTTCATTACCATTAATACCTCTACTATCTTTATCACTATGGGATTTGATTTGACATTTGGGTCTCTGTGCTAATAATGTGGTATGGCAACATGAAGTTGTGTACATACGTACGTAGCTCTACGTTGCAACAGACTGACTGACTGAATTCATGATCTTGGTAAAAAAAATCGTGAATCATTGAGATAATAGTTTTTTATAAAAAAATTGTTTATACTACTTAACCCTCACTTAAATATAAATACATTTAACTGAGGGTATCATTTACAAATTGATACTTTTCAAGTGTTTTTTTTGCTTTTCTGAACTGATACATTTTGATGTATTGTTTCTTCATGTCAAACATAAACATACACACGTTGATTAGGCATCCCTTTTTGGATTAAAAACAGTTTAAAGACAATTTGTTTATTATTTTTAATAACAAATCAGTTTGAAAGTTGTGGAATTTTTAGCTTTTTTTTAAATTAATAATAGACATGAAATAAATTAATGTTGTCAGGTTAATTTAACCCCAGAAAAATGGTCAAAATAGGAAAAAAAAATCGCCAAATGTGTTCAACTAATTTTGCCGTTTTGCAGGAAACATGATCACCACAGAATGATGTGATGATTTTTACTGATTGGATGTGGGGTATGACAATTTTGACAGGGGTATTCTGTGTTTTGCATTGGAAATCATACACAATCTAATTGTTTTGATTGTAAATTGTCAGTGAAATTCATTTTCCACAAAAATACTTAAAATGATAGATAATGTAAGAAGCTTTAGAGTGAAACTGACATATACTATATCCTTAAATTAGAATTATCTAGTAAAGGTAAAACTTGATGACTGAAAAATAAATCGGTACAATGCTGGTAATTTTAATATTGAGGAATTCCAAGTTTAGAAGAGTATTCTGAAGTTTTGTCGAGTTGTCTTTGTCTAAAATCTACGGGAGATATTAAGATCGTAAGTGCTATCTTAACGTGGGGATCAGTCTTCCATATCGTGATTACCCAACCAAACTAGATTGACTGTGACATTTATTCCTTCAGGTCCTGTCATGCCAGGCATGCCGAGAAGACAACGAAAAGGCTAAAAGCATCAACTCAGTGTCTCAGCGCGACGTTGTACTGCTGACTGCAGAGGGGGTAAAAAAATTGAGATGTTCTACTCAGAAAACCAGCATCTGCGATGATACTGTCTTCTCACAAGGGAGGAGGGGGTTAGGAAAAGCTGACCCTAAAAATTTCACATCTCACCTAACATAATC
>OX103974.1:41035804-41114738 GCA_944470395.2 Schistosoma turkestanicum | reverse complement strand
TAAGTAAGTAAGTGATTTCTCCGCTTTTTAACTAACTGAAGAGAATCATTTTCTACTGTTTGAAACTTTTATCTATTAAAATGGCTCAAAATAAAATTGATCAATGTAAAATTTCAGTTATCAATGATTGCTCAATGTACTGATTCATTCATACATTGTGTTCATTTAGGCGCCTAGAGTGTTTTGTTTATTTTCAACAAAAAACAACAATTTTTGAAACCATCAATCGATCAATGTTAGACCACCATTAGAAACCTGGAAGCACTGAACGGCCGTTTCATCCTGGTATGGGACTCCTCAGCAGTGCGCATCTACGACTCCTGCACCCTGCAGGATTCGAACACCGTTGGATTCCGGCTCAGTGATCTGACAGTTAGGGCGTTCGCGCACAATACCGAAAGTCCTGGGTTCGAATCCTATGGGGTGCAGGAGTCGTGGATGCGCACTGATGAGGAGTCCCATATCAGGACGAAACGTCCGTCCAGTGCTTCCAGGTTTCTAATGGTTTCAAAAATGTGTAACTTAATAATCTTCACAACCCCGTAATGCAAAAAACAACAATGCCTTACTGAATCACATACATGCGATTGAGTGCTATTTGAAATGAATGAGTTTAGCAGTAAAACCATGTACAAAATTTAGAACAACACAGATAATAAGCGAACATCAGTGTTGTTTTCTATTAGATCGTCCGTCATCAGGCTTTTTACTCTCTCTAATATACATGAATATTTATATATGAGAATGTTTTAACCAATCAAGGCAATTTATGAGTCGATAATCATCACAATGAAATGTGAAATAGATTAAGTCTATTTATCCACGAGGTTTGACCTACTGATGATAAAACTTTAGTTATCATATTTTATAATTTTCTTACTACTACCATCAGTACAGATCTGTCTTCCTACAGTTATCAACTTGTACTTTTGCCTATTAGAGGTGTAGTGACGTCGTAATCCATTTCACATTTCATTGTGATGATTGCCGACTCAAATAACCTTGATTTGTTAGAACATTTTCATGTATAAATATTCATTGTGGTGGTGTTTCGTTCTCTGAGCTGGTTGTTTTGGTTGTGGAGCTTTCATTGTTCTTCTGAACAACATCATCAGCATAAACTTCAGATAGAAGTGAAGCATTCGAATTTCTCCACGTTAGACAGGTCAAAAGTCAACAGCAACCAATCAAGATCGAGGTTAACAGAACAAGCTACAGGACAAACGTGGAGAAATTCGAATGCTTCACTTCTTCTATCTGAAGTTTGTGCTGATGATGTTGTTCAGAAGAAGAACAATGAAAGCTCCACAACCAAAACAACCAGCTCAGAGAACGAAACACCACCACAATCATCCACCTGAGCTACAAGTTTTCTCCACCATCTCAGAATAAATGTTCATGTATATTTGAGAGTAAAAAGCCTGATAACAATCTAATCGAAAACAACACTATTGTTCGCTTATTATCTGTGTTATTCTAATTTTCACAATGGGAATCTTTAATATCAAAAAATTTAACCAATCTATTTGTATTTCACGAAGGAGAAAACCGCCAATCTTCTTGAATTGTAACTAATTTTTCTCGCAAAATATCCATAAACCAAATTTTATAATATATATGCATATATACAAATCCGCCAGTAGAACCTTCGGGGATACTGCCTGTCCCAAGCACGGATAAAGGAGGAGGATTGGACATGGGGTTGGCGACCCCATTCCGTCAAAAACTAACTTGCCGATAAAAAAACGCTAACCAGATAAAAACTAATTCAAACCATTTTAACTCTGCCCTGGGAGTTTTTTGGAAGAAGAATTATGACGTCACGTGATGAAGGCTGAGTTCCCTCGGAAGTCACGCGGCCGATGCCTCTTCTGACAACCAGAGAAAATGCGGCCTATGCTCCATTGGGGTAACAGGTGTCAGTAAGTAAGTAAGTAAGTAAGTAAGCAAGTATGCATACATATACACATATATATTATTTAAAACAAATCATTTCATCTACTTAAAAATTAACTAGCACTCTTTTATTTCTTTCATTTCTTTAAAAAAAAACACATTCAATTTGACTGATTTAAATTGATTCAGATTGATTCACTCATTAACTCATTTACTGATTCAATCATTCAATGATTCAGTCAAGTGGATACCTACGCAAATGACAAAATCTACGCCAATCTACGCCAATACAACTTGATTTATTTGTAGTAATCAATAATGAAGAAGGTGTATGCGATTGTTGAAAGTGATTAAATCTATCTATCTATCTATCTATCTATCCACACATTTATCTATCTATCTCTCTATCTATTTATATCTAGTGAAGTTAAATTTGTTTATACTACTTATAAAAAGAAAATAAAACTCTTATTAAAAGTGGCCTTCTTATTACTTTTTATTATTGTCATTATTATTATTATTATTATTATAATTATAATTATTATTATTATTATGACAAAGGTGTTCATATGGTGTGACTGTTCGATAATGAATAGTTCTACTTTTCACCGTACAAACAAACTAATTAGAGGACATTAGAGAGAGTTAAATGAAGTGTAATATGTTTCGGTGCAATCCCTTCCTTTATTTCCCCCCACAAAAAATGCAGTATGTGAACTCAAAATACCAAATACTTTTTAGGTACCATTGAAACTGTTCACACCAACACTGATTACATAGCAAACAGCTTCCGGGTTTCTTTTTTAGTTCGCCTTCGAAAGAATTACAAATGAACAAGGAGGAAACTAGTGCAGTTGTTTCGTTAATCCATGTGCAGATCAAATAGTGAAGCGTGAAAATCAATTTCGATCAATACAAAAATAGTATAACCAGAGTAAAGAAGTTTCTACATGTTTAAAAGTCTAAATAGTACAGAAATCGATACTCTAATTTTCACCCACTTTAAGTACGTATAAAATCACAATGACGTTTAGATCGGTGTCAAATATATGAAAGTCATGAGTTTTAATACTAATGTTCAAAAAAACACTTCTACTGTCTACTGGAGTGGGAACTTGAAGAACTATGAAAGCTATCATCCAGAAGATATAAGTGATTATTAACAGTTGTCAACACCAGATACCGAAGATCCGCTAGCCATACACTATCAGATACAACCTACTATGGAAGAGAAGAAATTAGATTACAGTGGAGGAGGAAACCAGGAAGAAGCACCTAACTGCGTCACGAGACAAGCCCTCAACTAGAATCCTCAAGATCAAAGAACACATTATACACAGAAATAGAGACAAACTTGAAAAGAATGAACGACAATTAAATAGAACTGGACAGAAAGGCCAAGGACAGAGTCGGTTGGAGAACGCTACACTTCGGCCTATATTCCATTGGGGTAAAAGGCACAGGTAAGTAAATAGAAAATACTTTAGATAATGAATATATTCAGTGTTTAAAATATTGACTGTTTGACAGTTGTAACTGTCAATTACTTGTCGATTAAATCAAAACTAGCGCGAATCGATTCAATGTTCATTTAAAAAAACAAAATTAAGTTTCAAAGTCAAACATATTAAGCATGTGATTCCATTTTGGTTTTTTTTGTGCTAACTTACTCTATACTACTTGTTGGTGCACTCAAATCACCAATAGTTGTCAATGTCAATGTAGCCCAATAGAATGATTTTAAATAAATTCGTGAAATTGTATCATTTTCCAGAATGTTCTGGCTGTTGTTGATATTATTATTATAAATTGTTGTCGGTTGATATCCCCATGGATTTTTAAATCCTTCAAATTTTGATAATAAATAATAAAATGCAGCAAACCAATGACATCCTAAGAATAAAATATGAATTAAATTTAAAACTCTCCATAAATTAGGGAATATAGTTCGATTCTCCACACGTACTTTCCATTCATGACATCGATAACATTTCAAAAATCTAGGGAAACGTAACATTGGTTGTATGCCAACTTTAAATTGTAACAAATCCAACGGGAGTAATGAGAATAAATCCAATAAGAATTTATAAGATTTCATATAACGCTTAGCTAGTTTTTGATGATCACGTACTTTTAAACCACATTTTAAATAACTTGTATTACATTGTACAAATATATCAATGATATAAGTAATATCAGCGAAGGCATCTAGTATAAACCATAACAGTTGATAAGTAACTTGTAATTCAGTAAATGCTTGACGTGCTATCGCTGACCATAAATTATATAACAGCGCTAAAGATACAAATGTTAACCAGATTAAATAACCAAAACTATTTGAATGAAATATAAAAATGTTTAATGGTTTTTGTAATGTCGACATGAGGGTTGCTTTCCAATTTGGCGCCTGATCAACATCCACGTCAGTTGTCTGATGATTATTGTCAGTGTGTGATTTTTTTTCAGGAGATGATGATGATGATGATAGTTGATGATGGCTTTGTGCATTATCAACTAGTTCCATTTCTGGTTTAATCAATAAATTGTCTACAACGGAGTGATTTTGCAATGGTGATAAGAGATTGAGTAAATGTTCCATCTCATGTTGTTTATCATCAATCTCTACTTGTTGACCAAACCATGATTCAGACGATGCACCAACTTGTACATTTCTGTCATTTTGTAGTTTAGTATGATTTTCCAATTTAAAAGATGTTTGATAATCTAACAATGAATTTTCAGTTTGGTTCTCCATTTCTTCTATATATGTTCCACGTCGTTGTGTTGAAAAACGATAGAGAAATGAATCACGACTAGAATCATTATGTTCGGATTTGGGTTTTGATTTATTTGATAAAACAAATTTCATTGTATGACGAACATTTTTCCAATTTTTACCTACTCCATTAATTGTAGTGTGGTGTTCATCTTTCATTGATGATGAACTTGTTTTTTCTGGTGAATTTTTCAATTGTTCATTTGGTACATTGATAGACAAATCGATGGATTTACGAAAGGAGT
Organism: Schistosoma turkestanicum; assembly: GCA_944470395.2. Classification (NCBI taxonomy): domain Eukaryota; kingdom Metazoa; phylum Platyhelminthes; class Trematoda; order Strigeidida; family Schistosomatidae; genus Schistosoma; species Schistosoma turkestanicum. The sequence goes on along the minus strand of OX103974.1, from coordinate 41,109,821 downwards.
TTGAAAAGTGAACATTTTTATGTGAATTATTATTCCAATTCATTTTACTTGTTGTCTCTTTAGAACAGTATGGAATATCTTCAGTACAAGTAGCGCTATTTATGGAATCATTGAATGAGTGCTGATTATCTTCACTAATTATTAAAGTTGTGTTTGTGGTCGTTTGAATTGTTTCTTTTGTATCAGACATTTGTAAAACAATTGAATTACATTTATATATATTTAAACTATAGTGTACTTTATGTACTGCATGAGCTTGAGAAATATGTTACACAATCAATCAACCAGCAGATTTCTAATCACATAAAAATATATTCACATATGATTGGTTCAAAGAAAAACCTACTTCTAATTGGCTAGTTCATTTTAGCCTCCAATTATATTAATCACGTGAATGTGTAATGAAATATACTACTGTTACAATAAGTAGTACAAGTTGATTTTTTTTATTTTATGAATTTCATGTATGTTTAACATAACAGAATGATGGTTTAACAAATAAGGAGACATTCTGTATTTTAAATAATGATAACTTTTGTTAGCCAGAAAACTATTGTTTATTTTTACAAAGTACATAAACATTTGATAGGATATAAATGTCACTATCTGTGCATTTGTGTGGCATGGATGACTGTAAATTTTCCCAATTTAATTTCTTTGTTCACAATGCACTAAATCGTCCTGAATTTTTTTACATAGAAGATATTCGTAGGTAGCTTGTTTTCGTTCATAGATGTCCCCAAAGCATTGCTCGAGTATCCTGGAACAACCGAGTAAGCAATACTGTCGTGAGGAAACGAGTGCTGGTTAGGAATGGCAAACCAACAGATGAAGTAATGAAACTTCATCACTTGAGGTGGTTGGGACATGTGTTACTTATGCCTAACCACTGACAGCCACATCGAGCTATGTTCTGTGGTGTAGGAGTAGGTTGGGAGAAAGCTAGGTGCGGCCAGACCAAAACATGGCAGAAATGCATGAAGTCACTGACAGATGGACCGAGTTATGTTGGTAGATGTAGGATACCTGACTGGGGTCCGCGAGATGAAAGTCACCAATGATTAGAGACCTTGAAAGACATGGCTCAAAATCGTTTGCAATGGCGCAGGTGCATCCTCTTTTTATGTTCTCTCTAATTCTAACATTCTGAATTCCTCATATTCTCTATCTTTCTCTTTCTAGATTTATATTACTGAATTATACTTCTCGAATCATACCTTCAAACCCCAATCTTCTCCATTACTGATGATACTACTACTACCGCTACAACAATTGGATTTGAACTGACATTTGTGTCTCTGTGCTAAAGTTGTATGGCAACCTGAACTGATATACGTAGGAAGTTCAATGTTGTTGTTCGTTGACTGATTATTTTTATACATCTATGAGTATACGATTTATGTGCGTATTCGTTGAAATTTGGACCAACAGTTTAACAGAAATCGGGTACCACGTAAATGGAAGAGATTTAAAGTGACAGAGTTACATATGAAAAAAATTTTACTGATTAAAAGTGTTTTAAAGGTTCAAGTAGTAGAACGATCAGTTATTTTTCGGAAGACGTTTTAATCTCTTTGTAAGTTGAATATTTGGAACTGCCAAGATTTTAATAACTATGATGTTTCGAAATTTCCATCGTCTTAAAATGTAAATATATATTATTGATGAGTACATTTTTCAATAAAAACTCTCTTCAGACTCGTTAATTAAAAAGTTAGACCAACGATTCAAAAACACAATCAAGTTAGAGGTGAATTTATTGTCTTAGTTTGTTGAAACTGAATTATTAATCGATAGTCATTTTCATCAGAAAATGAGTCAATATAACTAAATGTACTTAAAACCTATCTCATTTGTATTTTGATTGCTTAAATTTATTGTTATGACTTTGCATTGAAAATCTTGTAAGTACCCCATTTAAAGGTTATCAAACGAAGTTTAAGATCGGTTTTTGATGTGCAGATCATAGAAATTTTGTCATCTTCACAAAAAAACACTATACAGGTAACAAATATATATACCCATTAGTGACTGGAGTCTTAAAGAGAAACTACGTGAAGTCTGGAGGATGTACACTGCTTAAAGGAGCCACATTAGGACGAAACAGTAGTTCAATGTTTACAAGTTTTCAATGGTAATCTAACACTTTTTCTGTTGATGATTTCAACGAAATTTGCCAATTTCCAAGACCCTATGCTGACAGTCGATCAGTCAATCAGTCAATCAGTAGCAACGTAGAACTGCGTACGTTCGTACGTACGTACATACATTAGTTCAAGTTACCATATCACATTAGCTCAGAGATATGACTGTCAATTCAAATCCCATGGTAGTAAGTTAGTAAAAGTATTAGCAGTAATCGCAGAGACTCTATATTGACAGATAACAATAATAATAATAGCAAAAGTATTCAAGTGATAATCAGTGCTATATATTTTCGGTTCAGTTGATAAATTACTTTAGAATAATTCAGAAAATCACTGAAAGATTTCATCATACACTAAGATCTTAATTGCTGTCAGTTTACAAAATAGAATATCCATGTGAATAGTACTAGTAGTTCTACTTAAATGAATCTCAATTTCGTGAAAATTATTTTAATTGAAAAATGACGAAATGGCTGAAATTCATCAGTAATTATTTCGCACTAAAATCTTTGAAGTTTTCCTTAAAACGAGTTATTACAGAGAGAAAATAATCCGTTACTGGTTGTAACACATTATATCTTGAATTGATACAGTTGTAAAGTTTTTCAGTCTGATTCACTCAATATAAAAAACCTGAAAATCTTCCGTTCAATTCCACATGAGATTTGTAATGAACACTGTGAACAATGAACAATGTTTAACATCCGAGACATCCGAGAATGTGAACACAGTCTGATATGGTTTTTTTTTTATATCCCATCATATCTCCTCCAATAAGCAATAAACAGATTGAAACCAAGGTTCGATATTGTCTACAGACCACTTACATTGAACGAACAACTCAACACAGAGCAATCGATATTGAATAACCTAGACTTATATCTATGTTGTAATTTGATGTGTTTGTTTTATAGTTCAATCTATACCAAATAATATATCGTTACAAAAGATAAATAATCAGCTTTGCATATATTTTCAATTAATGTTTAGTAATCTATAAACCATGATGTACCAATATACAATTGTGTAAGGGAATAAAATAAAGTCTCATTGATTTTGATTCTGCATCGATCAATTCCTTAATTAATAGTTATTTTATGATAATTTCAAACGAAAATATTCAGTGAATTTTTCTGTAATATAATCATACTCTTATCATTAGTGAAGAGTACGAATTCATCAAAAATAGAGAAATAGAGGAATGAGCAAACACTGGACAGAATTGGAGAGGGAAGCCGAGGACAGAGTTGGTTGGAGAAAACTGGTGGGCGGCCTATGCTCCATTGGGGATAACAGGCGTAAGTAAGTAAGCAAGTAAGTATGAATCGATCAATTTTAGACCAGCATTAGAAGCATGGAAACACTGAAAGAAGGGTGTTTCGTCCTGGTATGGGGCTCATCAGCAGTGCATATACATGTTGGGGAGGTTAGATCCCCAAAACTCACTTGATAAATGCCTTATTTTGGTTTTGCCAGCATGGGCTGATCAGTTGACCATGTGATTTCAGTTCCTACCAGGAAAATCCATGGCTGTGATTGGTTGCCATGTATTTTAGTATGCTATTTTTGTGACTGTCACAAGGATGTTTCTATGATGTATAAATAAACAAGAGTTGTGTGCTTGATTGTATTGTGATTGCTGGGTTTTTGTATGATATACTTTCTACTCTTACAAAGCCTTCTTACTTCCGCTTGGGTTTCAAGTTATCCTACCTGGACACTGTTAGAAGTCTCGTTCATGTTCATCGACTAAGGTAAACTCATAATAGCCTCAAGCATACTTAGTGACGAACATAACAATACACGACACCTGCTACTCGCGAGATCTGAACCGAGAACCTACAATCTCGGGCGCAAACACCTAACCCCCTAGACGAATGAACCGGTTTCTAATGTCTTTAATATTTCACGGCCTTGAGCAACCTTATGCACTGTCTTCAGTGATCAAAGTTGGACATTAACACCGTTAAATACCGGCTCACGGATCAAGAGATTAGGTGTTCTCACGCAAAAACCGGAGGTCTTGGGTCCGAATCTCACTGATTGCAGGAATCGTGGGTGCGCAAAGCTAATTCATCGCCTCCAGGTTTCTAGCGGTGCTCCAACACTAATCGATTCTTGATTTTAACAAAGTAACTCGACAATCTTCAAAACCCCATCAAGCATCCTATCATTATGTAGATTTATGTTAACATATTCTAAAAAATATGTTAACAAACCAACTAAGTAAACGATATCCACTAAGATAATCTAAGTATCGATAATATCTTGTTTCTGATTTGAATCAGTTCAATTTATTCAACTGAAGTGTGACCATAAACAAATGTATATTAGATATTGTACACGTTGAACAATTTGATGTTTTTTTTAAATATTCAATACGTAGGATAATTTTGCATAAAATTTCACGCACTAATTAACAAACAAACGGATTATATTTACTACGTAAATACAATCTCTTTTTTTCTACTAAGACTATTCTACGCAATCGATAAATATTTTTTATTTGAGAAATGTTTTCTAGCTTTTCAAAGTTACAAACATCTCCAAAAAACAATGGTTTGTTAGATGACGGGAGGTAAGTAGAAAGTGTCGCTGAACACTATAGATAGTGTTAGATATCAGTCATTGTAAGCCGCATGACCTAGTTTAATAATTTTAGTGTAAAACTAGAATTTTTTTGTGAAATGAAGAAAATTGGTGGTTGAAAGAAACTCTGAACCTAAGGTTGGTACTTCATGGCTTAGTGTACCTGTAATCTCTACGGATAAAATCCGATTACCAGTAGGAAAGAGCGGATAATCATTCCGTTGATCACACAACCCAATGATAGACCGATTGTAAATAAAAAGTATGTTTTTTTCTTCTGAGAAAGCTATGAGATGTGATGATTTGATTAAGTGTAGTTTCGACAAATAAAAATAACATTTGAAATAATTCGATAACTCATTCATCCTCATATGGCTCGCTCGCTCGCTTGTTTGCTTGGTCTTTGACACTCTCACGTCATTCTCAATTTTACTTCAGATGTCTGTGCTTTTGAAAGTCTCTAAGTGTAATCAACGCTTTATATTCGTCTTCTGATTTATATACTTCATTGAGCGTCATCCAATAACTGTTATAAGGAAAAGCAGTATATGAATTTTAAGAAATTAGATCGAATACCGACAGTCACATAACTGGTGAGCCAACATCTTCCACTGTAGAAAATATTGTTCGCTCATACAGTGAGAATGAAAATCGGGTTCAGTGTTCTTCATTACCAGGCAAAAATCAACCAATGGTGGGTTTGTTCACTGTGTTATGATTTCGCCGTTTTCACTGATCCTAATCAATAATTTTCTGTAGACTTTTGCTAATTTCTGATACTATCGGTCTGACTGATGCCGCACTCTGGTTTTTAGAGTTTGATTAAAACACGCAAAGTTTCCAATTATTCGTAACTAAGAGAACATATTTCTCTTGACGTGCTGAATATGTTTTTTTTCCCGATACTTAAAATAAATCATTATACGACAACACAATTCAGAAATGTCATAAGTGATTGTAAGTGACCATTTTTTTTCCCTAACTCATAACTATACCATTTCAAATGAAATATTATCCTATATATATACGTTTTATTGGGAAACTTGATTGATGTTATTTTCCTATCTGGTAGGTTAAAGTATACGGTAAAGGTTTTTAGAAAAGTTAAAGTTATTTTTAGATTTTAATGATACATAATTCACACATTTGAAATCATCAGTCAATCATTGTTAGATCGCAATTAGAAACATGGAAGCACTGGAAGAAAGCCATTTCTCCCTGATGCGGAGACTGATCAGCAGTGAACATCCACAAGTCCTGCGTCTCGCAGGTTTCGAACCCTGGTCCTTCGATATTCTGCACGACCGCCTAACCATTAGTCTACTGGGCCGGCATAAAATGGTACCAATGTCTAACTCTGATTGATCTACGGATTTTGAGCGACATCACCTCGTTGATGCGTACTGCTGATGAGTCCCATACCAAGACAAAATGGCCGTTTAGTGCTTCCAGGTTTCTAATGGCGGTCTAACAATGATTGATTGATGATTTCAAATGTGTAAAAACACTAATCTCTATAACTCTAATTGTAAATGTATAAATCTGCCAGAGACTATCGGCAACAAGCTACTGTGGGAAGGAACAAACCAGATTCGAGCCGAGAGACAAATTAGGAAGAAGCGATGGAGTTGGGTAGGACACAATCAATACAGCACCCGACTGCGTCATAAAACAAGCCCTTAAATGGAATCCTCAAAGTCAAAGGAAAGGAGGAAGGCAAGCAAATACATAACGCCGAGTATTGGAGACAAACATGAGAAGAATGAACAACAATTGGACAGAACTATAAAGGAACTCTGAGGAAAGTGTAGGTTAGAGAATACCGGTAGGCGAATTATGCTCGATTACTGGCAGCAGGTTTAAGTATGTGAGTATGTAAGTAGGGGTTTTTATAAATAACCTAGCAAGTTGTTCCGCATCCCGAATCTATAAATTATATACTTCCTTCCCGATTTTTACTTATTTATACCTAAATTTTGTTGTCCACATCTACAGTCATTTAATTTCTTTCATCAGCGTTGAGTGAATGTGTTATCAGTAGTATATGCAACTGGAAGATCAAAACAATACAGATATCGCACTGTGCCTAACCATACCCTTTATGAATATATATATATATATATATTTTGATTAGATCAAAAGAATCACCGAAACTGTGAACAGCTAAATCTCAGTCTAGAAATCGGTGTATGTACATGTCCGTGAATGATACAGATCATGTGATATAAAACATATGTATTTCGTCACACTATATATACAGAATTTTATTAGTCTTTCAAATTGTATTTTACTTGAAATAACATTCAACTGTGCATATATTGTGTGCGAATTGATCATTCGCTTTCTGAACTTTAAAACAAACCTGTTAAATGAAAACAAAATCATGAAAAAAATTTTGTGCTTTTGATGCGAAATAGGTAGAACATGACTAACAGTGGAATCTAGGATGAACATGTCATCCCATTTGGAACTCGTCATCTCGATTTGTCTGAATTGTAGAGTTGATGTTCATTCAGCGACTTAAATTAAGTAAGCACTGTCATGTAAGACCGATTAAATTTCAGTTAAAATATCGACAACTTGACGGGCGAAACCATTTAGAATTAAATTATTGTATTCTGTTTATTTCAATGAAATCTTTTTAATAGTGGGCTTCATAGCTTCTGAGCAAATTTTTATCTGATAACGGTTTATGGTAATAGGTTACAAATTAATAGAAACTATCGTGAATAAAGAAGACTGCTCACTTACTTACTTACTTACTTACTTACTTACTTACTTACTTACTTACTTACTTGATTACTTGCTTACTTAATTACTTACTTAATTACTTACTTACTTACTTACTTACTTAATTACTTACTTACTTACTTACTTACTTACTTGCTTACTTAACTTCTTACTTAATTACTTATGCACTTACGTACTTACCTAATTTCTCCTGTTACCCTCAATGGAGCCTAGGTCGCCAACGACCAACGTCTTCTCCGACCAACTCACTCCTCATCAGTCCATTCTAGTTCTGTTCAGTTATTGTTGTTCATTCTTTTTCTGATATTTGTCTTCCATTTCTCGGCGTAATGTGTTCCTTGATCTTGACAATCGATAACTGAGGGCTTATCTTGTGACACAGTTGAATGATTTCCGCACTGTGTGTGTCCTTCCCACTCCCAGCACTTCTTCCTGATTTCTTGCTCCAGTGGAATCTTGTTTGTTCTGTTCCACCGTTGGTTTTCTGGCCAACAGATGCGAAGTATCTTTTGCTCAGAACAAATGTAAGCGGATCTTGTTTGAATACATTTATTGTTCAAATATCAACAAAATGTTTACAGCTCGAAAATCAAAGTGTGATTTTTCTAAAGTTTTCCATTTTCTTGAAGATAATTATCTTATTTAATGATAACATACTAAACTGTAAGATTCCCAACGGATTAATCTAATTTTTCCCCATTAATTAAATACAATAAAACACAGTGTAAAATTAGCATATACAGATACGATAAACAAAATATAACACGTTTAAACAACCAAGTAGAACAAATTTCCCCTAAAATAGATTATGACTTTTAAAAGTTTCTTTTTTTCGGTAATTCAGGAAATTAAAAACATCATCAATTGATTTTATTTCTAAATAGGTAAACATTTTTTAAGGATAATACCAGTATATATTTGTAACTATTAAACATTTTGTGTAGTTACGGCTTTGTTTTTGTAAACCGTGTCACAGTATACCACTGGTGTACGTCAATGTCTGCAAATGCTTAACCTCCAGACCTAATGGCCGGTTTCCAGCGGTGGTAATGTCTAACCTTGATCAATCCATAGTCTTATGAAACCTCATCTACTGTTTTCGGTAAGCACTGAGACAAACCAGAACAGGATTGAACTCCACTTGTCATTACTTACAATTAGAACTCGGAAATATTTATTCCCACGGAGTTAGTCACTAGTACTGTGTGAAGCGGAAACTTGGAGAACTACCAAAGCCGTCATACAGAAGATATAAGTGTTTATGAACAGTTGTCTACGCAAAATACTTCGGATTCGTTGGCCAGACACTATCAGTAACAATGAACTGTGGTGGAGAACAAATCAGATTGTGGTGGAGGAGGGAATCAGGAAGAAGCGGTGGATAGGACACACGTCACAAGAAGCACCTAACTGCGTCGCGACACAAGCCCTCACATGGAACCCTCAAAGCAAAAGGAAAAGAAGAAGGTCAAGGAACACAATACGCTGAGAAATAGAGCAAGATATGAGAGGAATGAACAAAAACTGGAAAGAACTAGAAAAGGAAGCCCAGGACAGAGTTGGTTGGAGAAAACTGGTGGGCGGCCTATGCTCCATTGGGGGTAACAGGCGTAAGTAAGTAAGTAAGTAAGTAAGTAAGTAAGTAAGTAAGTTAGTCACTAGTGAGCACATGATAATTTGCATGCTGGGTTTGCGGAGATTGTTGAGTAGCGTTTTAAATTTATGAACAAGATCAATGTTTGCAAGTTTTAGACTAGTGGTTATAATAATGTGATCATACAGTTATGGAGATCATAGTTTTCACACATTGAATTCATGAATCGATCATCGTTAGACTATCATTAGAAACCTCGAATCACTGGACCGTCGGGATTCAAATCGTGGTCTAACAATTATTGATTCGTGATTTCAATACGTACAAACTATGATCTCCATTCCTCTAAATAAAAATCGTACGATGTGCTCACTAATGACTAGCTTCGTGAGTAAATTCTCAGATTTCTAGTAGAAAGACGTGACGAGTGGAGTTCAACCTTTGTGGGAAGTAGGCAGTAACTACCAAAGACAAACGGTTGAGGTGGAGTAAAATCCGTAGACTGACCAGAGTTAGACATTGCCACCGTTGAATATCGGTTCAGTGATCCGGAGATTAAGCATGCACGCACAAGACCAATGTTCCTGGCTTCAAACCCACTGAGTAGCAAAAGTTGTGTATGCGCATTATCACTGATGAATCCCAAACCAGGACGAAATGATCATTCAATGCTTTGAGGTTTCTGATAGATGTCCAACAATGACTGATTCATGATTTCAGTGGTTAAAAAGTGTACACATTATTTAGGAATAATACTAGCCTATTACATTATGAAAGTGTCTATTTCACTTATTTTTGAGTGCCCACTCAATACAACCAATAGTATTTTAGCATAGAAAAAAATCTACACTTCAAGCAAGTACAAAGTTATACTATTTTCAATAAGTTGACTAAAAAAACAATGAAGTTTTACTGTGTGTGTTTTTTATTTCAAATAGAACATTTAATGTATACTCAAGTATTGATTTATGTAAGTGAGTGGCTTAAAATCACAAATATATGCTTAGTTAAAATATCTGATATTGATTTACTTCTATTACCAAATGAGATGAGGCGTCTTTTTATAGCAGCTGAGCTTCAGTTATAAAGAAGACTGAATGTGTAAACCAGCGTTATCTAGCAAGTGAACGTTTGATCATGCTAACACAGCAAGATTTAAATGTAAATGCTAGTCAACTACAGAGATGGTTTCAAGATTAACAAGTGATTAACAAGTCAAGAAAAGCACCAAAGATGACAACGGTAGAGCAATCAGAAAGACTACGACGACAGCTTATTAAAAGGGGGGACGAGTGTGGTGCGCACTACTTATAAGTAGTATATGACTCGAGTGTAAACGCAATCTCTGACAGCAGAAGATGCGGGGGTAAGATCAAGAAAGGAAGAGTGGGAACACAATGGAATTTGTATGAAACGCATGAATAAGTGAACTGTCAGACAATGGATTGATGATGGATTGAAGATTTGCAAATTAACTGTTTACGATATGGTTTTTCCTTATTATACTGAGTAACTCTGTGATTTTCGATAAATACAACTCGGTTGCCCTCACCTGTGTTCTCCTTCACTAAATTAATACTATCAAATTGTTAAACTTGTACACGTAAAGGATTCCATCGACTCAGGATACTGTGATAAACCTATTCACTTATAGTACTAGCTGTTTATGGTTTCTTTCATACGTTGATACTTTCAGAGGAAACTACATAAGGTCCTTATTCTTAATACAGCAATACACAATAACAGTTACAAATAATCAATATTCAACATATCAAGCTGATTCATAGGTAGAATACGGGTTATGAAATCAATTCATAGAGTTCGATTGATTTCCAGAGTGAAACTGCTTACCCCAATGTAGCATAGTTCGCTCACAAACATCCGCCAACCTCATCAGTCCTGGGCCTTCTTTACAAGTTCTATCCAAATGGTGTTCATTCTTCTCATGTTAGTATCGATTTCTCGTCTCAACCTGTTATTTGATCTTCTTCTTTTCCGTTGACCATGACGATTCCAACTGAGAGCTTGTCTTGTAATGCAATGGAATGCTTTCCTCAAAATGTGCTCTACCCATTGCCAGAGTATCTTCTTGATTTCTTTTTCCACTGAAATCTGGTTTGTTCTCTCACACACTAGTTTGTTGTTGATAGTGTCTGACCGATGGATCTGAAGTACTTTGTATAGACAACAACAGTTAATAAACACTTCTACTTATTGGATGAAGGCTTTCGTAATTCTCCATGTTTCCACTCCATACAATCGAACATTATTGACATTTGTATTGAAAATTCTAACAGTAAGTAATATTGATTGGCAGTTGGTTTCAGTTGCAAATGTTCGCCAATTCTAGAAATGCGAGATCAAATGAGGAAGAAGATTACATGCAGAGAGACAAATCCTTTAACTTCTTTATTATCAAACGCACAAAAACACACCAACTGATGACTCGATCGATTGTTGTAATTAAATATTAATCATCACATTAGACAATGGAACTTTAATTCTGAAAAAAATATTATACATCACGTTTGGTTTATTTTTTTAAAAATTTTACCTCGAATTTACCTAGAATTCAATATTGCCATTGTGATTTGCAGCATAAAATTATTGATATGTGTTGGGGATGTTAGATCCCCAAAATTCACTTGATAAATGCCTTCTTTTGGTTTTCACGTTTGCCAGCATGGGCTGATCAGTTGGCATTGAGATTTCAATTCCCACTAGTAAAATCCATAGCTGTGATTGGCTGCTGTGTATTTTAGTGTGCTATTTTCTTAAGTACTTCCCAAGGACGTTTCTATGGTGTATAAATAAACGAGAGTTGTGTGCTTGATTGTATTGTGTGATTGCTGGGCGTTTGTAGAATATACTTTCTACGCTTACCGCGACTTCTGTTTTCCCGTTGGATTGAAGGTAGCCTACCTGGACGCTGGTAAAAGTCTCGTTCACGTTTATCGACCAAGGTAAACTCTTAATAGCTTCAAGCATACTTAGTGACGAACCCTACAATATGCCTACTTGTACAATTGTGTGTGCATTATGATTTTTGTAATAGCATATAAGTAATGATAATCTTTCACAATCACAATGATATTTTATTGATTCGACCTGATTATAGCCATTACTTACTTTTTTCTTGATTTATGTAACATGAGGTGAATGACTGATTGACTTTCAAGTATAGTTTGCTTTTGCATTGAATCCAAACGATAACAGATACGGTCGTTGTCATATCGTAAATAATTTACTGTCAACCGACACGCACACACACACACAAACACACAGAGAGAGAAATTGTTTGCACAATTTTTTGGAATTATTTCAACTGATCAAATTTCAAGTGTATTCTGTCATCTATCAACATTATATTCTATTATGCCTGTGCATAAAGTTGTGTAGTGTAGTGTGTATACGTACGTGTTTTGTGTTGAGTGATTGATTAATTGACAGACCAGTCGTTGAATAATCGAAGAAAAGACAGCAATGTCAATATGTTTAGTGCGTACAATGTTTGGCGGTTACGTTGAATTTGAAGTAGAACTCACTGGAAGATCGATATTCTCGAAGGCTTTGTTTGATTCCTTCAGCTGTACATTTTGCTAATCTGTTCGATTCCATTTTGAGATGATAATATTTGTATTTTATCATTATAGTTTCTATTTTTTGTGCCTTTACTGAGGTTCTGTGTTTCTTTCTGAACTGCATTTATGTTGTTTAAGCCTGATACTTAGTCATGGCGACAGCCATATTGATTTTGTTCCTCTTTTGATTGGGTTGCTTGCATTGAGTGGAATTGTGCATTTTGATTGTGAATTGAAGCACTCTTCCAGAATAGGAAACACTCTGTGTTATAAAGTAACCAAATATTATTTTTGGAACGAAAACGATCTACCCGAGGAGGGATAGAATATCATTTATTTGTTCGTGCTGATTACAATAATTGGACAATCGTTAGGGGAATAACTAAATGGTAATATTTGTTTAGGTAATGATGTAAATTTATATTTATGATGAATATTATAACCGTTATTTACCCAAATCACTTGTTTTGGTTTTAAACTGGTCAAGGCTCGTATCTAAACTACCTAGACAGTTATTCTTCAGTCCAAACCTCAATCTGGATCCCATACTCACCACTTTAGTGACCAGTGAGGTGACTCCTTAAATTACGATATGGATAAATCTCCCCTTCAGTTACGGTACATCACACTTAGGCGAAACCTGTTTTGAGATGGCGGTATTTAGAAGCCTAATACGGATTCGATTGGATGAGTTCGTTTCAAGTGATCATTCATGCAGACAGACATCAATATACCAAGAGCAAAGGCAAAGAGAAACGGAGAAGGTGAGCAAGCTCAGTTCTATGCTATGGAGCACGACTAAGTATTATTGGTCAGACTATATAAGCTACAGATGTAATAAGCGAAGTGTATTTACCTACACACACACACACACCAGAATAGAAACAAACAAGATAAAAGCGAATAACCTCTGGACGCCTAACTCTTGACATATTGGTGCGCGTGTATAACTTTAATAAGTCCACAATACAGTGAAACTCTCTTTGATTTCCCGACGAAGATAACTACCTCACATTTGATGATACACTGAGAAGCTGTGTTCATTAAATTTGAATTATATCTGCTACTGGCATTGCATAACGGTTGCTTGATTGATTGTAAGTAAGTAAGTTGACTGAAGTTGTAAGTATACACTATTAAATCATGGCTTAGTTGTTTAGAGTTTAGGCGTTCAAGTACATGACTGAAGATTCCGTATTTGGTTTTTGAAGTCAATGTCATAGAGTTCACTGTTAGGACGAAATAACAGCAGTCTCATAAATCCAATATAGTTTAATCTTTTCTTATCTGCTGACTATGACTACATCCATAAAAATGAAAATGTCATTTTTATTTGCTTTCAAGGGTTGTCGACAGCAAATTTTATCTGTGAAATGTTTCCTTCTAGGTCGTCAATTTAATTTAGTTTGTGCTGTTTAGGTGCGCAAGCGATACTGTAAAAAAAGGTTCAACTTGATTAAAATAAACTATTTTGAACGCAATTATTTATCGATCTTCTCTTGTCTTTTCCACAGCTGGAAACAGTCCATGATTAACGACATATGTCTAAATTGAATAACCACCGTAAACCTCTGGAAAGATCTCACTTGCACTACGTTTTACTACGATAGAAGAGCAGAACCAGGGACTGAGATCATGTTACTAGACTAGATATTCGATCAATGTCCTATACATTGACTGGATCACGTCACATCAGATGCATACAAATATTGAGAACCAGTGTTTAGACTAAGGCAGTACCTTATTCAATGCGGTTACAAGAATTTATATCCAGTGCGTCTAGAGTAGAAACCGGTATCGAGAATTATATCACGTTTGAATGTAAGTGTCTGTTGGGGACGTTAGACCTCCCAGAACTCGTTTGATAAATGCTTTACTTTGGAGTTCATGTTTGCGAGCATGTGCTGATCAGTTGACCTTGAGAGTTCATTTACCACCAAGAAAATCCTTGGCTTTGATTGGCTGCTATGTATTTTAGTGTGCTGGGTGTTTTTAGAATATACTTTCTACGCTACATCAAGACTTTTCATGAGTCGGCAAATCACAGTAGCCTACCTGAACGCTGGTTCATTGTCTCGGTCTCGTTTATCGACTAAAGTGAACCCGTAATACTTTCAAGCATACTTAGTGACAAGCCTAACACTGTCCACTCTGAATGGCAAATCACCTCTTAATTTCTCCACCACATAGTGATCTCCTGACGTAACAAAATTGAATTCGTCCTCTTCCTCTTCAAGAGTGAAAATGATGAAAGTTTATCTAGATTAAAAATTCACTTCAGTGTATACCTGCATCTCATTCATTTCTAGATTGAAAAGTACATTATCGATCACCCATTGTTTATTATTGTGAAGTGTTAGTTCCGTGTGTTTTGAAACTACGCACAAAACTCAATGTACGTTAGAATGACGTTAGAATTCTAATATCGTATATGTTTTTCATGAATCATTAGTCCAAATAAATATTTTTCATCAATTTTCAAGTGAAAAACATTTTGATAACATCTTTTCTAAGAATGAAATCAAATCATGATGTCAATTAACTTGATTAGACAATTTTAATGAAAAACAATGGCGGTCTCTATGTCTTTCAAATGAAATATGTATGCATCAAAACATTACATCAGTCAATCGCAAACATCAAATCAGTTGAATACAATTATTCAAGTTGTTTGAACTAGCTAAACACAGTAGTTATTCAACTATTAAGTGTATTCAAATGTCTGAAATAAAACTGTGAAATACGTAATGAATAAAAAAGATAGACAGTTCAATGTTTATCGTATTTTACATCACTAAGATAATAAGTGATTATGAAGACAGATGTTTCATTACTGAGTTATGGAGATCGTAAACACGTATAACAATTGTTGGGATTCATCAGTTCATCATTGTTAGACCACTTTTAGAAACCTGGGAGCACTGGAAGAAAGCCGTTTCGTTGTGGTTTGGGACTCATCAGCAGTGAGCATCCACGGCTTCTGCAACGTGCAGGATTCGAACCTAGGACCTTCGGTATTGTGCGCGAACGCCTGACCATCCGACCACTGGGCCGGCCGGTATCGAACGGTGTTAATGTCTAACTCTGATTGATCTAGGGATTTTGCGCGACCTCACCGATATGTCTTTGGTAGTTACTACCTACACTCGACAGGGTTGAACTCCATTAGTCACGTCTTCTAAACTAGAACTTCGAGAATCTCCTCACGAAGCTAGTCACTAATGAGCACTGTTACGATATTTTCAAGCAGAGTTTTGGAGGTTTGTGTTTTTACACATTTGAAATCATCAATCAGTCAATTATTGTTAGACCACCATTATAAACCTGGAAGCACTGGATGGCACATTGGTCCGATGGTTAGGCGTTCGCGCACAATACCGAAGGTCCCGGGTTCGAATCCTGCAGGGAGCAGGAGTCATGAGGGCCCACTGCTGATAAGTCCCTTACGAGGACGAAACGGCTTTCTTCCAGTGCTTCGAGGTTTCTAATGGTGGTCCAACAAAGACTGAGTGATGATTTCAAATGTGTAAAAACACAAATCTCCAAAACTCTGCCCCAAAATATTGTTACGATACCATTACAAATGAACAAGCACTAGACAGATGTTTCGTCCTAGTATGGGACTCATCGGCAGTGCATATCCACAACTCCCGCTGATCGATGGGGGTTCGAACGCAGGGACTTCGGTCTTGCAAGCGAACGTCTGAACAACGAACGAACCACTGACCCGGCATTCAGCAGCTATATCCTCTAACTCTGATCAATCCAAGGATTTTGCGCAATCTCACCAATTTTCTTCTGTAGTTACTCCTTACATTCGACAAAGTTGAGCTCTACTAGTCACGTCTTCCTCACGAAGCTAATGAATGCATAGTTCAGTTTTTAATTAGAGTTATTGAGATTGTTGTTAATTATAGAACAAATGAACACTGATGAATCCCAAACCAGGTTTCTAATGGTAATCTAACAGTAATCGATTCATGATTTGAATATTAAGGTCGATGTTATAACTACTCACGACACATATCATAGCACTGATGTGTATCCACTCAAAAATTGTGGTAGAATCAATGAACGTTAGAAGAATGGCTCTATAAGAAGAGATGTAACATTAGAATGTGAGGGCTAAACTTAATAGCAGCCTAGTTTAATAAACGATAATTTCATGAGTTGAAAACACCCCTCTCGGTTTGTATTGATATGAAATGTTTGTACACATACACGTTCAACATATTTCGTCAAACTTAGTCAACAAAAGCTCACGGACTAGTTGACTGATTTCCCATTTTGATATAGTACACTGTTTCTAAGCTCAGAAATAGCCACTTCGTTTTCGTTTGCCATATGGTCGAATATTGCCGACTAAATCTCTGTAAACGTTCTTTTCCTTTGTTCACATATAGAAATTTAACTTACGTTGCAAGTAATTGTATTGTGTGAGCTATGACGTGAGTGTCGACGTAATGTCTGGCAGCGGAAGATGGGGAAAAATCAATAAAGGAAGAGTTAGAAAACAATGGAATTTGTATGAAACGCATGAATAGTGACAATGGTTTGATGTTTTGCCAGAGGAACAGTCCAGTTCGATATGATGAACTAATATTTTGCAAATTAACAATTTACGATATGGTTTTCCGATTTTACTGAGTAACTCTGTAATTTTCGTTAAATACAATTCGGTTGCCCCACCTGTGTTCTCATTCACTACAATTGAAGCTGCCAAAAAGCTTATAGAATTGACGTGAATCAAATTTTCTAATTCTGTAAATTCCAATCCAAACATATCTCCTTATAGATAATAATCATGAATAATTTCTGAAACTAACGATTTCATAGTTTGTTAGTTTGACCATATCTACCTCGTGAAATTATACGCACACACACACATTTAGTGAACTTAAAACGCAAACATTCCATTCATATAAATACATAAATCATAATTTCATTATCAGTACGTTTTTAAATTTTATTCTCCAAGCTGCTGACCTTGTTTATCGATTGATCAGTATGAATGATCTTCAGTGAACACGTGCATGAAATTGGCATATTTGTCAAAAAAAAATTGACAGTAGTAAACAAAACTGAATATATTTTCTTTTTCTCTTCCATAGATTTAAACAAAAATACTGGTCTTTTTTTTTTTATTTTGATCAGATTCAATGTAAAATTTCGGTTGCGGGCATTTTAAATCACTGAACTCGAAAAATAAATGTGGTAGTGTATTTGTATATTTTGCCTAATGAATGAATCACTATTAGGAGGCTACCAAAAGAAGTCAGGAAGCACTGGAGAGCTGTTTCGTCCTGGTATGAGACTCATCAATAGTGCGCAACATCAACCACCACTACTCACAGGAATCGATTCCAGGACCTTCGGTATTGTACGCCAATACTGAGCGATTACCTTACAAAAAATTTATTGCGGTTGTAAAACTGTTATGAATGAGTAAACAAACTTCTCAAATCGATTCTCTAAACAATATTGCAGAAAGTACTGTATTTCACTACAAATGGAACATATATTGAATGGAGTTTACTGTTGGTGAACACTGAATGACAATGATTTTGAAGTTTCTGAAAAATGGACTAAACGTGGTAGCATTGGTCAACTTATACTTCGGAATTTAAATTTGATGATACATAGAAAATATAATGTAAAATTAGAAGCATTCTAGGTAAATCTACTCAGATTTATGAGTGCACTACTGAAATAAGTAGTATAAATAATAAATAAACAACTGTTTATTTACAGTTCCTGACATAGTCAATGTGTATCTGATCACATTTGAAATGATTTATATTAAATATATATTACCAGTGAATATTCTGCTTCGTTTTGTTTTCAAGCTTTTCATTATTTAGTGCATGACTATATATATGACTATATTCAGACTGAGATTTGAATTGATGCTACTCCTAACGGACCGCCAACATTGACATTGGAATTAAAACTTGTGATTTTTGTGTTCATCGATAGTTATTTTCAGTTCTAGATGTTCTTCAACAGTAGAAATGCTGTCCTTAGTTTGATGATCCTCACATTCACATCGGCATCAGATCCACCTTCTCATCAATAATACTTCTCAGATGTGTAAAGGTTTTTACATCTCCCTAAGTTTCTCCATCAAGTGCGATTCGATGAACGAATCTAGTGTTGTATCGAAGAATTGCGCCTTTCTCCGTGTTAGTGTTAAAACGTACTTCTGCAGAGGCAGCTACATTAATATGTTTCTCCTGTATTTGTTGCTGCGTGTGTAATAGAAGAGATAGGTCATCTGTGAAGTCCCGATCGACCAGCTGTCACCTAGCTGTCCTCTCTCCTGTGCTTACCACCAGATATTGACGTCTATATAATCCAGTCGATCACTAGGAGAGAGAAAGGGTGAGAGTAAGAAACCTTGTATGACACCGGTCTTCGTCTTGAATGAGTCTGTCAGCTGTCCTTCGTGCACGATTTTGCATTCGAATCAACCATCAGAATTCCATATGATGTTGACTATCTTCTCAGTGTCGAAGAAGCCTCCATAGAGTTGTCCTGTCCACGCCATCGAATGCTTTCTTGTAGTCAATAAACTAGATATACATTGGTGATTTCCATTCCATTGCTTGTCTTTTAATGATCCGTAATGCTACAATTTGGTCAGTACACGATCGAACTTTGCGGAATCCAACTTGTTGATTTCGACAGTGGACATCTACTGAGTTCTTCATTCTGTTGAACAATACTCTTATGAAAAACCTTTTCATCATTTTGTATGTAATAAGTTGTTTGAGATGAATTTTGCCAACAATCAAAAAAAATCAGTCAACTCAATCGTCGCATGTTTTCATGTTTCGTGACTCAATGAAAACTGCTACTTCAGAGACTAAAAACTTGAAGAAATGGATACTTCCGACTTTTACATTTTAGCGAATAAAATATTATTACTACTATTATTATTACAAACTACTCTTATAAAAATATTATTCTTTTTCTCTGTTACACAGACAAATACTACAAAAGAATTAGTCTATATTCATAGTATAAGAATCGCCAAAACATTTCACAATAAATAATTTGTAATATTTTTTGGCTGAAAATAATTCAAAGTTAACATTTACATTTGGTCAAAACTTAGATAATTTACGAGTCTCAGTGGACGTTTTCGATAGCGTGGTTCAAAGCAATATACAATTTATACCGACGTTCAGAGAAAACAGAAACCTACTCTCTCAGATCAATTAATGTATACTGTTATTTTGTAAAGGAAGCAAGTCGATTTACTGTTTGACAAAATAACTTCATGAATAAATCGATTAGTTCTATCCATCTAAACTGCAAATTTCAACCATCCTACATTGCTGCAAATGACAGACTATTCATTATTTTTCAATTAGACCTCCTATTTCTTCAAACTATTGAACGGAATCGATTTTATTTTTATGGACTTTGTTTGTTCGTAATTCTGGAGATGGAGATCGTTTTTACTAACTGACTTTAAATAAATTGACCACAGTCTCAATTTAGTACACTTTTCATTTTTAACATCTAGTCAAACAATTCTCTGTTTATTGTCATATAGTGACATTTTGAATATGTACAGAATATCGCGTTGCATAAATAGCTGTTCTTACGCCTAGTGAAAATAAGATAACAATGTTCATACTCAGAATCTTCGCTGAACGTATCAAGCAATCAATCTGTGTGCTCACTGTGACTAAATAGGTGTGAGTTCTTTTCACTAGCAATTACAAATAGTTTGATTATCCATCTTTCTATACTTTCTGTTTAGTTAATTCGTGACCGGTTGTCAGTTGATTTGAGGTTTTTCAAATGATACCTCAGTTGATTTATGCCCATCTGTTTAGTTGGCATTAGGATTTACGATAGTAAAATACACAAATATTCTCTTTTGTATCATCAACTTATGTCATATGAATTTTAGATTTCCATCTTGCTTGTTCCCTTTGTGCTTGTGAAGACCAGCTGCTGCTGAGACTGCTGCTACACTGGTTATCTTTCCTTCAATCGATCAGTAGAAGAAAGAGACAAGGTAAGAGTAAGCAACCTTGCCTAACACCAGTCTTTACTTTGAACGAGTACGTCAGCTGTCCTTCGTGCACGATTTTTCAGTCGAATCCACCGTAAGAATTCAATATCATGTTGACTACGTTCTCAGTGACGAAAAGGCCTCCATAGTGTTGACCTGTCCACTCTATCGAATGCTTTCTTGTAGTCAATAAACTTGAGGTACATTCGTGATTTCCATATCATTGATTGTTTTTCAACGATCAGTAATGATACAATCTGGTCAGTACACGATCAATCTTTGCGGAATCCAACTTGTTGATTTCGACAGTGGACATCTACTGACTTCTTCATTCTGTTGATCAACACTCTTATGAAAAACCTTTTCATAATTTTGTATGTAATGAGTTGTTTGAGATGAATTTTGCCAACAATCAAAAAAAATCAGTCAACTCAATCGTCGCATGTTTTCATGTTTCGTGACTCAATGAAAACTGCTTCTTCACAGAATAAAAAATTGAAGAAGTGAACACTTCCGACTTTTACATTTTAGCGAATAAAATATTATTACTACTATTATTATTACAAACTACTCTTATAAAAATATTATTCTTTTTTTCTGTTACACAGACAAATACTACAAATGAATAAGTTTATACTCATAGCATAAGAATCGCCAAAAAACTTTTCACAATAAATAATTTGTAATATTTTTTTGGCTGAAAATAATTCAAAGTTAACATTTACATTTGGTCGAAACTTAGATAATTTACGAGTCTTAGTGGACATTTTTGATAGCGTGGTTCAAAGCAATATATACAATTTATACCGCCATGCACAGAAAACAGAAACCTACTCTCGCAGATGAATTAATGAATACTGTTATTTTGTAAAGGAAGCAAGTCGATTTATTGTTTGACAAAAAAACTTCATGAATAAATCGATTAGTACTATTCATCTAAACTGCAAATTTCAACCATCCTACTACAATGCTGCAAATGACAGACTATTCATTATTTTTCAATTAGACCCCCTATTTCTTCAAACTATTGAACGGAATCGATTTTATTTTTATGGAATTTGTTTGTTCGTAATTCTGGAGATGGAGATTGGTTTTACTAAGGGACGATTTAAAAAAAGGACTTTTAATAGATTGACCAAAGTTTCAACTTGTACACTTTTCAGATTTAACATCTACTCAAACAATTCTCTTTTTATTGTCATATAGTGACATTTTGAATATGTACGAAATAAATTGTTGTTCTTAGGCCTACTAAAAATAAGATAACAATGTTCATACTTTAAATCACCGCTGAACGTATCAAGCAATCAATCTGTGTGCTCACTGTGACTAAATAGGTTTGGCTTCTTTTCAGTAGCAATTACCGAAGATCTGTTATCTATCTCTCTGTACTTTCTGTTTAGTTAATTCGTAAACGGTTTTCAGTTGATTTGAGGTTTTTCGAATGATACCTCAGTTGATGTATGCCCATCTGTTTAGTTGGCATTAGGATTTACGATAGTAAAATACACAAATATTCTCTATTGTATCATCAACTTACGCCATATGAATGATTGAAATTCAGGTTGATTTTTAAACTGAAACACGTTTTACTTTTCTATAAAAGAGAATTTTAGATTTCCATCTTCAGTGACCAATTTGAAATGGTATAACATTTTGGTCATACCACTTGATAGTAATATGAGTTCACCTTACTTGGTAAACGACAGTGAAGACAAATGATTCAGTGAAACGAAAGGCTACACTAAACCGTTTTTCCTCGGGCTAGCTAACTAGAAGAGGAAGTCTTGATATGGCGTAGGAAGTTTATTCTTCAAGCACCCAGAAAATTTGAGGTTGGCAAGCACAAAAATCGAGTTTATTTATACATGATATAAATGTCCTTAGCGTACTGAAATAATACATCAACCAAATAACAGTCAAAGATCTTCCGGATAGGAAATGTAGATTCAAGGTCAACTGATCAGCTAATGCGCAAATGTTAGGTTCGTCACTAGGTATGCTTGAACTAATACAGGTTCACCTTAGTCGATAATCGTGATTGAGACAATGAACAAGCGTCAAGGTAAGCTACCTTGATCCGAAACGGCTAAAAAGAAGTCTTGATATAGCGTAGAAAGAATGTTCTACAAACACCCAGCAAGCACAATGCATTCAAGCACACAAATCTCGTGTATTTATACATCATAGAAACGTCCTTGGAACAGTTACGAAAATAGCACAGCAGCCAATCACAGCCAGGGCTTTTCGTGATAGGAAATGAAATCTTAGGGTCAACTGATCAGCCCGTGCTCGCAAATGTGAAATCCGAAATAAGGCATTTATTAACCGAAGTTCTAGGGATCTAACGTCCTCCGACAGGGAAATCCCCAATTCCAAAATTAGGACCTTTTTCAAGTGAGTTCTGGGGATCTACCGTCCCCCAACATCCTTTCATATAACATAGGAAGACAATAATGCCAAAATAGGCTTAAAAATCAATCGCTTTGATCAAGAATACTGACTTATTTACCGTGAGATTCTTATTCGTAACTGTCTCTGTGTTTCCAATCAGTCCGTTATCGATTTTGTTCATGTACACATGAAAAAGCTTATAGAGAGAGCAACCATTTTCTCTACTTCATTTTAATTATGTGTATTAAATCATTTCAAATTTATATTTATTTCGATCAGATAGAAAAATTTGAATTCATATTTTATATAAAAACAAAACCCGTTAAATTATCAATTAATTTAACAATGAAAATTGAACACAGTTAAATTTTAATTATATAATAATAATAATTATAAATTTATTTCTAAACTGAGAGCAACTTTATCAAAGTTTTAATGTGCTGCATTCTGTTGATTTAAATAATGTGCATTAATTTAAAGAATGAAAATAGAATGTTGACAAAAGTAATCGTTTTAAACAATTTCATAGTTATTATGAACCTATTATTTTTTTGCGAAAAAATAATGCTGATTTATGATTATCAGTAATACTGTTAGAAACAATAATCAGAAATACTTCACAATTAAAATAAACTAAGTTAAATAAGAATTGACGTAAACTGGTTGTGATGGAGTCGGCTGCGTTGAATTCTATGTCGGTACTCATCAATTCTGTGGCCGTCGGTATTCGATATAATTCCTTAGACTTTGTATACTGCTTGACCTGATAAGCGTTATGAGATATTGCTCAATGGTTTGTGTGAAATCAGAAAATGAATACGAGACGTTGAATACTTTTATTATTCTACTCTGTCGATCCTGAAGTTCTATGGCAGTGTTTGCCGTCGAAAGGTGTACCAAAGAAGTACATAAATCTTATTAAAGCTCTCTACTCTAAAACTACTGGTCGGGTGAACTGTCACCGGAATTCTCTACTTCAAGTGGTGTCTGTCAGTGATGTCTACTTTCCCCATTTTTGTTTAATCTTGTCATAGATATGCTGCTAGATGTAACCTTATTCTCGTCTGAATTTTCAGGAGTCGACTTTTTACCAGGAAAAACGCTTACTGACTTAGAATATGCTGATAACATAATTCTGTTTGGTGAAGACGCTGACAAAATGCAGTCTTCTGACTACCATAAGCAACATAGAATCGCGAAGATGAGAAAAAATACAAACATATTATTCTGAATATAAATGGTATTTTAATGACGTTGTAGTGTGTCGATTTACCGAGTGTTCTTAAGCTCGGTAATTAACTCGTTCAGACAATCGTTGCCAAATAACGTCTGACGGTTTATAAATCAGAAGATAAATTGTTAGTGATGAATACGTTTATTCGGGACACACCAAAAGCGAAGCGGAGAAGTAGTGAATAAAACGAATGAAGCGACGTGAACTGGAGAAGGCTTTTGAGCCAACTCCAAGAGATAGAGCATGACTAAGAATATATAATCAGGCAAAAATAAGGCAGACATATGACAAGCGAAATAGGCGTGCACACACATCAATAAAAACGACGAACGATTGACAAGGTCAAATGACAAGTGGAACACGTCATGTGAGCTCATCATACAAACCAGACAATAATAAGAACGAATGGTACAACATAGAAATTGTTGCAATACAAATGGCTTGGTTAAATAAATTAATCGAAAGGGCTTAACCAAGTTAGACGTAAGCGAACTGGAATATATGTGGAGTCACTATAAGGTAACTGTGCTTTTAAATTTTGTATATCCAAAATACTGGTCGGCTGCCTGTGCTCCATCGGGTGCAACAGGCGTAAGTAAGTAAATAAGTAAAATTTCCATTTACCTATTCGTAGAGTATTTGATTGGAAACTGTAAACACTGAGAATGTATGATACGTAAAAGTTAAACTTTTTGATAACATAAACGTATAGATTTAACGACAAAGCGACATAAGTCTTCAGCATATACGTACTTACTTACCTACTTACGCCTGTTACCCACAATGGAGCATAGGCCGCCAACCAGTTTTCTCCAACCAACTCTGTCCTGGGCTTCCCTCTCCAGTTCTGTCCGATGTTTGTTCATTCCTCTCACATCTTTCTACATTTCTCGGCGTAATGTGATCCTTGGCCTTCCTCTTTTCCTTTTGCCTTGAGGGTTCCATGTGAGGGCTTGTCTCGTGACGCAGTTAGGTGCTTTTCGTAGTGTGTGTCCTATCCACTTCCACCGCTTCTTCCTGATTTCCTCCTCCACTCCAATCTGGTTTGTTCTCTCCCAAAGTAAGTTGTTGCTGATGGTTTCTGGCCAAAAAGTCCGAAGTATTTTGCATAGATAACTAAACATAAATACTTGTATCTTCTGGATAATGGCTTTTGTAGTTCTCCAAGTTTCCGCTCCATACAATAGAACTGTCTTGACATTTGTATTGAAAATCAGTTTCACTGACGGCGCATCAAATAGATTGGTAGTATTAATATGATATTTGTTATGGGATAAACATGATTTGTAAAAGCCTTTCCACTGATTTTTGAGTCTAGCACTATTCAGATATCAATGCGATTCACAGTTGACATAATATGAGTCGTTTCATACAACTTATCAGATATCAATTCATATTTCATTGTAATGATTAATTATTGAAGTTTGAATTACACTTTGTTTTGTAAAACAAATATATTTTGTTGAATAATAATGATAATAATGATGATTATAATAGAATGTTTGATTGTGAAAATAATTCAGTGAATAGGAATACTTATTGATATTTGAAACAAAAATTGCATTCCTAATATATAACCTCTTACTCAGATCCATTTTCATTTAGATTTAATATGTTTAGGTTGAATTGTTCAATTCTCCATACATTTAGACAGACAGACAGATAGACAGATAAAACGCAGAACGTCGAACTTAAGTACATCAGTTTAGGTTGCCATACCACACACATCAGCACAGAGACGAAACTGTCAGTTCAAATCCAAGGGTGATAGGGATAGTAGAAGTATTAGCAGTAATGGCGAAGATTAGGGAGCAAAGATATGATGCGAGAAGTATAATTCAGTAAGATAAATTTAGAACGAGAAAGATAGAGATTATAAGGAATTCAGAAGGTTAGAATTAGAAAGAACACAAAGAGTGGATGCACCTGCGCCATTGCAAACGATTCTAAGCCATGTCGTTCAAGGCTTCTAACCATTGCTGACTTTCGTCTCGCAGACCCCAACCACGTAGTCGACATCTACCAACATGACTCAGTCCACCGCTCAGTGAATTCATGGATTTCTGCCATCTACAACACATGTCCCAGCCACCTCACATGATGAAGCTTCAATGCTTCATCTATTAATTTGCCATCCCTACCTAGTACTCGTTTCCTAACGACAGCATTGCTTATTCAGTTTCCCAGGATGCACGAGCGATGCTTTAGAGACACCTATGATCGAATACTAGTAACCTACGAAAGTGCTCTACTCTTAATAGCCATGTTTCGCATCCATATAGTAGGACGGAGCGAACTGCTGCACAGTTCACTCGTCCTTTGGTTAGCACCATAGGTGACGCAGGTTGGCAAAAGCCAACCGAGCCTTGTGTATCAGTGCTGAGATTTCGTCATTCATCAAGCTATCAGCACTGATGAGACTCCTCAGATACGCGAATTGGTCTATACGTTCGACAACTTTACTCCCTATCACTAATTTAGGTGCCAATGCAACCCAATCTTGAAGCAACTTTTACCGTTCACATAGTTAATATTATCAGGGTATTAATTTACTACGAGCATTACCATTCAAAAAAATCTTACTTATCTTCGATCAATATATATTCGAAGCATTGCTCGTATATTCTAGGACCGCCGAGTAATTTAGGAAAATAGTACTTGGTAGGGATGGTCGATCAATAGGAGAAGTAGTGAAACTTTATTATTTGAGGTGGTTGGGACATGCGTTGTGAATGCCCAACCACTGATTACCTCGACGACTTTTGGTTTGAGAGTGAGTAAGATGGAAGAAAGCTAGAAAAGCAGACAAACTAAGACATGGCAAAAAACCAAGAAGTCACTAACAAGTGGATTGAACCATGTTAGTAGGTGTACATTGACAGTTTGGTGTCCACGATACAATCGTAACCGATGATCCGAGACATTGAATGAGATGGCTCAAAATCGTTTGCAATGGCACAGATGTATCCATTCTTTATCTTTCCTCAAGTTTTAAACTTCTGAATTCCTCGTGACTCTGCCGTATTTCTTTCTAAATTGATTTCATTGAATAATAAATCTCGAGTTGTATCTTCAAACACTAATATTTTCTATTACTGCTTATACTTCTACTACCTCTACTACAGTGGGATTTCAATTGAGAATCTGACTTCTGATTATGGTAATGCAGTATGGCACTTTGAACTGATGCACGTATGTACAAAGTTCTACGTTGTAGCTGACTGACTGACTGACAGACTCATAAACATACTGAGTGTAATGAAGCAGTAAATACTTTACTATCAGAATAACTGGGATACAGTTTACAATTTTTTTAACGATTACTTTTTCATGTCAATTACACCAACATAGTGAAAAAAAAGTGTGTTTACTTCTTCAACAATTGAATTTTAGCGAAAATTAATTAATTTTTATGTATGTAACGATTCCATTTTCGTTTTTATATTTGTGACAGTTCATCGTTGAACTATTATTCTTCACTGGAACTGAACTTCTACCTATTCTCTGTAAATAGGACACGACAGATCACAATTTATAGCTACTAATGAGTACCGAAGCTTACAAATGACATATGAATTTACAGAAAAAAATGTATTTTAATATTTCTCTATGTTTTAGAAAAAAAAACATTTCAGCATCCCTAAATGTCTTGGATTAACCTATTTGTTTGTTATGATGTAGTGAAGATGATGTGGCTATCATTTCTGAGTGTTTGAAAATGTTCACACATATCATGAATCCATTGGAATGTGTACGTTTAAAGATAACAAAAGATACACTTTTTTTTCGAAAGTATACTATTTGAATTTAAAACAACTGAAGTGTAAATGAGTTTTAATTATGATACACTACACATACCTATATCTTGTTAAAAACAAATGAGACATTATAATTTGCCTGTCAGTTTTTATGAGCCAGTTAGTTTTGACATCTTGCACTAAGCTGCTCAACATTGCCATTAGGGTTCCAAACATTATTAATAGGGGTGGATAGTGGCTAGTAATCGAAGGCGGGATATCTAGCTGACGAGTCCCGAATCGGACGAAATGCGCAATCTGGATTCTAATATTAGCCAAGATTTACCTTTGAAAATTAAATATCGTTAAGCCAACATATAACTATTAATTTCAGATGACCATTATATCGACTTCTAATTGTTACTTAAAATTGCTCTAAATGTTTTCATTATAGTGTTATGAAGATTGTTGCTCCCTAATCAATCGTTGTTGGAACAACATTAGTAACCTAGAATTATTGGAGAGCTGTTTCTTCCTGGTATGGAGTTCAGCCCTGTCAGGCATAGGCAGTAACTACCGAAAGTAAATGGGCGGGGTTGTGCGAAATTCTTAGATTGATCAGAGTTAGACAATAACGCCACTGGATGCCGGCCCAGTGGTTCGGAAATTGGGCGTCCTTGTACACATGGGTTCGAATCTTGCGAGTTGCACGAGTCGTGGATGTGCACTATTGATGAGTCCCATACTGGTTAGCGTTTTTTCGGCTAGTTTTTGACGGCATGGGGTCGCCAACCACATAACAACCCTCATCCTTTATCCAGGCTTGGAACCGGCAGTAACCCCGAAAAGACTACAGGCGGAGTTGCGATTCGTTTAAGAATAGCAATATCTGTCTTGCTGATAAAAGTACAAACTTAGATTACACGTTTCTTGTCATCTAAATCAAACAAGCTGAAAAGCATTCACAAATTCCGTGGATGATTGTGGTGGTGTTTCGTTCTCTGAGATGGATGTTTCGGTTGTGAAGCTTTCATTGTTCTTCTTCTGAACAACATCATCGGCACAAACCTCAGATAGAAGAAGTGAAGTATTGAAATTTCCCGACGTTTGACTGGTAGCTAGTTCTGCTAACCTCGATATTGATCGGTCGCCGTTAGCCTTAAACCTATCGTTGTTTGCAGCTTTGTTTTTTATTGTAACCCGCCTTTTGATCTGTTTCTTAATATTACGTCATCATGATGTCACTGAAAAGAACAGTGAAAGCTTTACAACCGAAACATCCAACTCAGAGAATGAAACACCACCACAACAAACACTTAAATGAAAACGACAGGCGGATTGAATACAGTCAAAATCATTGCTATAAATTTTCAACATCATATATGTATGAAATGAAGCCTCCTTAATAATTAGAAACAATATATTCAGACAAAGAAAGTTTTAATTACAAGCAAACTGTTTTCACAAATAACAATAATTATGATAGTTGTTTTGCGTCTCAAAAATACTCTATAATTTGCACAGAAAAAATACCTGAGGAATATTTATTTGCCTAATCGTATTTTCATATTCAGTTTTTGTGAGAATTTTTTTCCACATGCCTTTATTCTTTCAATTGATAAGCAACAACTTTACGCGATAAAAGTTTGTTTTTTCAAATTTACTCATAAATTATAATTTTTATTGTACAAACTTGTCTATTTCATGTTTGCATTACGAAGTTGTGAAGATTGTTAAGTCACACATTTTTGAAACGATGAATCGATCAATGTTAGACCACTATTAGAAACCTGGAAGCACTGGACGGCCGTTTCGTCCTGATATGGGACTCCTCAGCAGTGCGCATCCACGGCTCCTTCACAACCTCTTAATGCAAATTACCTGTGCTCACTAGTGACTAGCTTCGTGAGGAATCTTCTCCGAGTTCTAGTGGGATGTTAGATCAACAGAACTCGCGTGATAAATATCCTCATTTTGGATTTATTTCATGGACCGATCAATTGACCTTGAGATCACACTTCCCACCAGGAAACTCTTTGACTAGGGTTAGTTATCGTGTCGTTTTAGCGTGCTATTTTTTGACTGTCCCAAGGACGTTTCTATAGTGTATAAATAAATGCAATTTGAATGTTTCGATTCATTGTGTGCTAGCTGGGTGTTTGTAGAATAGACTTTCTACGCTATATCAAGTCTTCTTGCTGGTACAATTAGGTCAAGAGATCACAGTAGTCTACCTGGACTCTAATTCGACTAAGGTGAACTCGTAATAGTCTAAGCATACCTAGAGACGAGTGTAACACATAAAATCGATGAGTCAAGTACCTGATAGTATAGTTGATGGTCACTTGAATATGTGACTGTGATGAACTAGAGTTGGCGATTACTACTTTGGTGGCCCGTGAGCTAACTCCTTTATTCATGACATTTGAGTATGCGATGAAATATATCTTTCCATCAATTCATTGACATAGATGAACCCCGTTTGCACTACAGCGGTAATAACAATCGTAATAAAAATTCGGTTGGATGAGTTTATATCGAGCAATCGTTGAAGAAGACATACAGGAGAACACAGCCTAGCACAGCGAATCGAAGCGGCGTGAGGAATGCTAGCTAGCTAACTTCATGCGATAAAGCA
Source organism: Schistosoma turkestanicum (assembly GCA_944470395.2). Taxonomy (NCBI): domain Eukaryota; kingdom Metazoa; phylum Platyhelminthes; class Trematoda; order Strigeidida; family Schistosomatidae; genus Schistosoma; species Schistosoma turkestanicum. The sequence continues at coordinate 41,079,127 of OX103974.1, read as the reverse complement.
TGATTCAGTATTTATGGTCAGAAAAAATAAGCTAGACGTGTAATAAGCGTAGTAAGCTCCCACACACATACTCGAATAGAAACAACCAAGATAAAAGCGAATAGTTTGTAAATTAGGAAGATCTGTTAATGATAACTCGATGGGAATTGACTGATCCATTTGTCTCAAAAAACGAGAAATGCCCTATGGTTTCAACCTGAAAGTATACACACTACAAATTTTTTCATATTAGTCCCTAGAAGCATCAGTAAGTTGCAACATACACAGCGTGAAAAACCAGACTCTTCGATAAAACATAATATTCACAAACCGAATCTTACTTGACGGCACGGCATTGGAAGATGCGGTAACCTTTACATATCTAGGCAGTATCATTGATAGAATCCATGAATCAGATGCAAACGCAAAGTCATGGACTGGCAAATCAAGGGAATCTTTTGTTCACTTGAAGAACAACTAAAAATCGAAACAACTAGCACCCAACAACAAAGTCACGATTTTCAATACAAATGTCAACATAGTTCTACTGTGTGTGGCCGGAGCTTGATGAAAAACGAAAACCATCAACTACAAGACATAATTAATCATTAACAGTTGTGTGCGCAAAATACTTCGACGACATTGGCCATACATAATCAATAACAGCCTAGTATATGAGGGAACAAACCAAATTCCACCCGACAAAAACCTGGGGGGGAAGCACTCAACCGCATCACAAGACCAGCCCTCACTTGGACTTCTCAAGGTCGAAGAAGAAGTGGAACACCCAGGAACACATTTCACCGAGAAACGGTGACAGACCTGAGAACAACATTTGGGTACAAATGGAATAGAAGGCCTACGACAAAGTAGGTTTGAGTATGCTAATCTACAGCCTATGCTCCAGTAAGTAAGTAACTCGTAGCGCTTCCACATATATTCGAGTTCGCTTACATTTAATTTGATTAAGCCCTTGCGATTAGTTTATTTAACCAAGCCATTTGTATTGCAACAATTTATATGTACCATTCGTTCTTATTATTATCTGGTTTGTATGAGCTCACATGACGTGTCCCACTTGTCATTTGATCTTGTCAACTATTGGTCGCTTTTATTCATGTGTGTGCATCCCTATTTTGTTGATCCCATGTCTGTCTTATTTTTGTCTGACTAGATATTCTTAGTAACGCTCGATCTCTTTCAGTTGGCTTAACAGTCTTCTCCAATTCACGTTGCTTCTTTCGTCTTATTCACTACTTCTCCGCTTCGCTTTGTAGTGTGTCTCAAATAAACGTATTCAACACTTTGTGTTCACCTTCTGATTTATAATAAACCGTCAGACGCTATTTAGTAACAATTGACTAGACAAGCTAATCACGAAGCTTAAAAATACGCTTAAATCGGCACACTACAAACTTTCAAGTGTCTTCTAAATGTAGAGTATGAAATATTCAATTAAAATAAACTTTTGTACGTCCTCAGTCATAATAAACATGTCACTATAGAATAAATAATCCATTTTATTATAAAATCTTACTGAGTTGAAACGAAACTTTTCAAATAAAGTAACACTTAATCAAATGTGTCACACTGTCACTTGGTCACTTTTCAAATATAATTTTAAGGTTTCCATTTGACACAATTGTATATATATTACAAAGGTCAAAATCAAATATCGTATTTATTTTCTAAAAAAAAAACTGTCAAAAATATACAATGAAAATGTGTGTATACAGTGAAAATATATATCACTTCAATAATCATTATCATAAATGTTAGTTAACTGATATTTGATAAATGTGTGTAACTAACAATCCACTTTAATTTGAATATGTGTTACATATTCAAGATGTATTTGAAATTGAATCTTGAATGGTTATGATGTAAACTGATTATTGAATACATTTATATTTATTCTGAATAAATCTCAAGGGGCTGATCACTTAGACAGTTTAAATGTTGTGAACTTAAATGACGGCGAAAGAAGGATAATTCAGTAAACTCATTTATTAAGCAGGAATTCAATACACATTGTTGGAATTTCGTGTTTACATTTAATGGACTCTACGGTCAGGTCAATGTTAGACTACTATCAAAAACCTGGAAGCACTGGCTGGTCATTTTGTCCTAGTATGTGACTCATTGGCAGTGCTTATCCATAACGCCTGCATATGAGAATCCAGCTGAAGATCTTTGGTCTCGCATGCCTACACTAAACTGTGTTGAGTGTGAGGTAGTTTGGTACTCAACGAAGATAATTGATGAGGTTGATTGAGGCTCAAAATTGAGACAGTTAGATCCTGGTTCAGTGGTCTGCAGGTTAATTGATCACGCGAGAGACCGAAAGTCCTTCGTTCAATTACCATGTGGCATTGTCATGAATGCACACTACTGATAAGTCTTATACTAGGATGAAACGGCCACCTAATACTTTCAGATCTCTGATGGTGATTTAACAACGACTGATTCATGGTTTTAATGAAACTTAACGACAATTAATTTCTAAGGCATTGTAGAGTTACAATACTTAACCCTGCATAATGATACTCAGAAAACATGAAATCTTTGTCAGTAGTTATTATCAGCTGAAAAGATTTACCAAGAACGATATCCGTTTTTTATTCTATAAGAGGACGTTTTTGGAAATGTCCAATTATTTTCATGCCAGCGATTTTAAACAGAGGTTTCATGTATCTTCATCAGTATCTAAACACTTAAAACAGATTAGCAATTCTCGGTTCAATTTTTACTTCATCTTCAATTAGTTGATGAAATAGACTATGAAGTTAACAACTAGTGATCAAAATGTTTTGACTTCATCACATAAAATAAATGCTGTTCCTCAGTTACTTACTCACTTACTTACTCCTGTTACCCATCAATGGAGCATAGGCCGCCGACCAGTTTTCTCCAACCAACTCTGTCCTATTCTTCTCTCTCCAGTTCTGTCCAATGTTTGTTCATTCCTCTCATATCTTTCTCCATTTCTCGGCGTAATGTGATCCTTGGCCTTCCTCTTTTCCTTTCGCCTTGAGGGTTCCATGTGAGGGCTTGTCTCGTGACGCAGTTCGGTGCTTTTCGTAGTGTGTGTCCTATCTACTTCCACCACTTCTTCCTGATTTCCTCCTCCACTGGAATCTGGTTTGTTCTCTCCCACAGTACGTCGTTGCTGATGGTGTCTGGACAACGAATCCGCCAGTAGAACCTTAGGGGCTACTGCCGGTCCCAAGCCCGGATAAAGAAGGAAGGTTGGACATGGGGTTGGCGACCCCATTCCGTCGAAATCTAACTTGCCAAAAAAACGCTAACCAGAAAAAAATATTCCTCAGTTGGTTTACACAAATTTCGAAAGATTATACTTGATCTTCATTCTGTCTTTTCAAAATCCTATCTGTTTGGTCAACTATGATTCCATCGGTGATGGTTGGTGAGTATCGTGTTTCAGAATGTGAAATAAAATGCCATGAAATTTCATAATGTCCACTGTATGCTGTTTGATGTCGATTCAACTGTTTCTTATTGTACCAAATTGAGATTTCAGTATTCTATGACATACACTTCATAATTTATACAAACTGTTTTCAAACGGTTTCATGTTTGAGAAGACTGAATAAATATATACTGTGTTCAACCACAGGAAGCGTCTGATAGAAAATGCTGTCGTATAAAACAATTTTAAGAAATATGATCAACTAGTCAACGTGTTAATGTGTGTATCTTGTAAAAGAATCTCATTTTTCTGTTTTTCCTGTTTCATAGATGTTCAAATTGTTTTTTTTTCAGCTTGTAAAATAGAAATTATATCCCTTGGGTAAAAATAATTGATGTTACTCGTGACGAGAGCTCTTGAATAAAAAATAATGTTTTTGTTTTCACAATGGATCAAGTCACAAAACATGTTTTAATCTAAATAACACACTTAGACATTGGTAAACGTGTATATAATCAGCTGTTTACATCGAAATCGTTGTCAACAGTGTTCGCTTTCTTACTTTTCGAATACATTTGTGCACTCATATATGTAAATGTATATTTGTTTTTATTTATGGGCTAACATAAAGACCGCAAGTTTGCTAACACAAGATAGAACAAGAAAGTAACTGAAGCATTCAAGGTTCATTAGTTTTATGGTTTTGAAAATCCCCATAGAATAGTTGCAAACAAAGAATATCCGAGTGAACTAATTGTTTTTAATGATTTCCGCACCAAGTTCCACAATGATAAGTCGATGATTATTTTGTGACAGTTGATCTGTCTCTTCTATCTCACACTCAACAATGAATGTAGGAGAAGATAACCAGTGTTGCGGTAGCCTCTGATGCAGTAGGACTCAACATATACAAGGAGAAAAAGCAAGATCCTCCGGAACAATACAATATGCACTAACCAAATCACATTTGACGAAGAAACTATGGAAGATAGGAGGAGATTGTTATTGAGATGGTGGAGAAAACTTGTAGCTCAGGAGGATGATTGTGATGGTGTTTGGTTCTCTGAGCTGGTTGTTTTGGTTGTGGAGCTTTCATTGTTCTTCTGAACAACATCATCAGCACTCAGGTCAATCAGCAATCAACAAACAAATCGACATTGACCCAATTTATCATAAGTGACATATGATCAAGAAACAGACCAAAAGGAGGATACAATCAAAACAAAGGTGCAAACAACGATAGGTTTAAGGTCAACAGCAACCAATCAAGATCGAGGTTAGCAGAAATAGCTACAAGTCAAACGTGGAGAAATTCGAATGCTTTACTTCTACCTGAAGTTTGTGATGATGATGTTATTCGGCAGAAGAACAAGGAAAGCTCCACAACCAAAACATCCAGCTCAGAGAACCAAACACCACGACAAAGCAAGGGAAACATTTCAACAAACAAAGAACATCTCTAACCCGAAGCAACTATCAACCAACACCAAAGTCATATTTTTCAAGTGAAAGCTTGAAGAACTACGAAAGCTATTATCCAGTAGATACAACTGTCTGTAAACAGTTGTCCAGGCACGATACTTAGTGTCCGAAGACCACAAACCATTAGCAATAACCTACTGTGACAGAGAACAAACCATATTCTAAAGGAGGGATAAATCAAGAAGAAGCGCTGGATGTGGATAAGACATACATTGCGGAAAACACCCCAGCTGCGTCACAAGACAATCTCTCACTGCGAATCCTGAAAATCAAAGGAAGAGATAAATGAGTGAACAATAAAATAATATAATCTATCAGTATAACAAATCACAAATAAGGCTATCAGATGAAAAAGTTTTCATGTTTGTAAAATAACAGGAAAGATACTGTACACGAAGGCGGCAATATAAATCATCGGTTTTGCACACTAAAATCATGAATCGATCACTGTTAGACCACCATGAGATAACTAAAAGCACTGGACATCCGGTTCGTCCTGGTATGGGACTGGAATGAGTGAGGTTGCACAAGATCCCTAGATTGATCGGAGTTAGACATGAACACCGTTAGATGCCGGTCCAGTTGTTCGAAGTTCGCTTACACGACCGAAGACCCTGAGTTCAAATCCCACCAGTAGCATAAGTCGCGGATATGCACTGCCGCTGATAAGTCCCATACCAGGAAGAAAAAGCTTTCTTCCATTGCTTCCAGGTTTCTTTTTAATGTTGGTCTAACAATGATTGATTCACAATTTCAATGTTTTGCAAACAATGATCTTTATAACTCTAATTGAAAAAAACATAATCAGATTAAGTTCGTTAATGCAGCCTCCCTTATCATGTGAATGTTTGAAGTGTATTGTTCAAAACAAACAGAAAAAAAAGAAGCATCTTGCATCTCTTGCATTCTTCTTTTTTTCATGGAAATCACAATGGCTAATCAAAAAAAAACAAAACGGATTAGCTGAAATATTAGTTTACAAAATTTAATTAGGGCATATAAAATATATATTATTCAACTTAAACTCAACAATTCAACTCATTCAATGATTAGGATATTTTTTGTGGTTGTTAGAATTCAAGAAAATTGATTATTTATTACATAAAGTAAATAAGGTCACCCTATTTTTTTTCGCGAATTCAAACAAGAATTAGTATGATAAAATGTATGTAGGTTGTAAAAGAAAATGGAAACATTCTGTGTGAATTTGAATGTCTTTTTTCCCCAAATTGTCAAACACATGACCGTTGTAGTAGAGTGAGTAGGAGTAGTAGTAGTGTGGTGCTGTGGTGCGAACTACTTATAAGTAGTATATAGCGTGAGTGTCAACGTAAAGTCTGGTAGCATAATATGGGGGGAAGATCAAGAAAGGAAGAGTCAGAAAACAATGGAATTTGTTTGAAACGCATGAATAGTTACAATGGATTGATGTTTGGCAACAGGAACAGTCCAGTTCCATAGGATGAACTGATCCTTTGCAAATGAACGATTTACGATATGGTTTTCCGATTTTACTGAGTAACTCTGTAATTTTCGTTAAATACAATTCGGTTGCCCCCCCTGTGTTCTCATTCACTACATTTGGTGTCGCTGCCTGCTCGAAGGAAGGGGCTCCCGTGGCCGAAGGAGTTGCAGGACGGAGATTGGCGGAGCTTTCTGGAGGAGTTCGGGGCCACGGTGGAGCTGGTGGGGGCCTGGGGCGGAGTTGACGGTGCTGGGGACGCTGCGGGGAGGTGAGGCGAAGGCGGTACACGACAGCCTGGACGGTGCCACCGAGGAGACGGCGTGGGAGACGGTCACCGGGCGGCTGATAATGGAGTTCGACAGCCCAGCGGACAGGGAGGAGGCGCCGCAGAGGTTCCGGTTGGCGCGGCTGTCGGCCGATGGTGACCTGTTGGTGCTTGCTGTGGAGCTCACCGGGTTGCGCCGTGAGGAGTGGGCGGGGCACAGTCTTTGGCGTCGCAATTTATCGGGTGTGTGCCTGCCGCCGTGTTCCAGCATCGGGAACTTGTAAACGCTACACGTTGGATAGATGCCGTATCCATTCCAGACCAGTGATCAAGAACGATGACCGAAGTGGTAATCCGGCATATTGTAGCGTGTCACGGAATACGGAAGGTGATATTAACTGACCAGGGGCTCTGTTTTGAAGGACTACGACGACAGCTTATTAAAAGGGGGGACGAGTGTGGTGCTGTGGTGCGAACTACTTATAAGTAGTATATAGCGTGAGTGTCAACGTAAAGTCTGGTAGCATAATATGGGGGGAAGATCAAGAAAGGAAGAGTCAGAAAACAATGGAATTTGTTGAAACGCATGAATAGTGACAATGGATTGATGTTTGGCAACAGGAACAGTCCAGTTCCATAGGATGAACTGATCCTTTGCAAATGAACGATTTACGATATGGTTTTCCGATTTTACTGAGTAACTCTATATATATATATATATATAGTTTTGTTTTTGTGGGATGAGGTCGACAACCCTATGCCTAACCCTCCTGCTTTCTCCGGGCTTGGGACCGGCAGTGGCCCCGGAGAGGCTCCAGGCTCTATCATGATCATGTTTATCGACTAAGGTGAAATCGTAATAGCTTCAAGCGTACCTAGTGACGGACCTAACAAATAGTACAGATAATATTACTTTTTTTCTCAAGAGTTATACGCAACAGTTTATTAAATTTCAGAGTACAAAGGAACTATATGAACAACGTTTCAATGTCATAATTATATAAATACGAGTGGTAAGTGTGTAAACAATAAAGAACTATGAGTAATTAGTAACAGTAAAGTGATTAATTGTAGATCACTTAATCAAAAAGTATTGTTGAACGAAAATTTGAAAGTTAGGAGTAAGTGGTATATTTTGCAAAAAAATACTAATCTCATCACTGTACGCCTTACCTCAGATTGTTACTTACTTACTTACACCTGAGCGTAGGCCGCGATCCCATTTTCTCTAACCTGCTCTGTCCAAGGCCTACTTTTCTAGTTCTGTCCAATTTTCGTTCATTCTTCTCATGTTTTTCTGCATTTCTCGGCATAATATGTTCCTTGGTCTTCCTCTTTTCCTTTGACCTTGAGGGTTCCAAGTACGTCTTACTATGTCATACAATTTAAATCAGCGTCTCCAATATATCGTAGATACTGTACAATGAATGAAACAATGAAGTGTACTGTTCTTGATCAGTATCAGTTTCATCAAGATTACCATTGTAATCAGTAATTGCATCTGTTTAAATCTTTGTATATGTATACGTATATGTATTCACATCCTGTAACTGAAAGAGTTATTCTGTTTGTTATTTGATTAACTTAGGTATCTAAATAGAATCTGGTCAGAAGAAAATGAGCAAATAATTCACATACGATCTACAAAGTATTTTACAATGATATATGGATTCACTTAAAAATGTGCCAATCAGTTTGCTTTGAAAAACAGTTAAGCAGAAAGATTTCTAGATGATTTTTATCACTGACTTTATATGGTATATAAGTTACAAGCAGTTATATTTTTTATCCCTATCAAAAGTCTAAACATTAAATCCACTACATTTACTTTTAACATCACAAATAGGAATGATTGTATTTCACTGGGTACATGAGTCGGTATTTGTTATACCACCGTTAGAGAACTGTAAGCACTGTTTAGGCGTTCCCTACCGTTTTATGACTCCTCGAGAGTTCGCATCTACAATCCCCACTCGCGGAAGTCAAACCCAAAACCTTCGGTCTTGCACGACAACTCTTAACCTTCTAGACTACTAAGCTAGCATCTGACGGCGTTAATGGCTAATTTTAATCAATCCCTGGTGTTGCGTAACCTCATCCATTGTCGTCGGTAGTTAATAGCTATACTTGACTGGTTTAAACACTGTAGGATCAAAACTGAGGTTTTGGACTGAGGAATAACGGTCCAGGTGGTTTAGATACGTGTCTCGTCCAGTTTAAAACCAAAACAAGTGATTTGGGTAATTGACGGTTCTAATATTCATCATAAATATAAATTTACATCATTACCTAAACAATATTACCACTCAACTATCCCACCAACTATTGTTCAATCATTCAAATAAATGATATTCTATCCCTACCGGATAGATCAGATTCCTCCAAAAGATAATATTTGGTTGCTTTATAACACATAGTGTTTCCTATTCTGGAAGAGTGCTTCAATTCACAATCGAAATGCACAATTCCAGTCCAAGCAAGCAACCTAATCAAAAGAGTAACAAATCAATATGGCTGTCGCCATGACTAAGTGTCAGCTGTTCAGAAAGAAACATAGAAATTCAGTAAAGGCAGAAGAAATATAAACTATAATAAAACACACATATTAATATCTCAAAATGGAATTGAACAGATTAACAAAATGTACCACTGAAGGAATCAATAAGGACATATTACAATTGTATACATGCATAGAGGGATTTTCACAAACAAATCCTTCAAAATAGATATTACAAACACTACTGGTCACGATATCTAACAAAAACGCTGATAATTCCCTCACTAGCGAACACATTTTATGATTATTCATTAAAATTATGAATTGATCATAGTTAGACCACTACCATAAGGCAACGATTGAAGATCTTCGATCCAACTTCTGCCAGCGGAGATCGTGGATACGCACTCTTGATGATACTTAGTTCCTCAACAGAACGAAATAGCCATCTAACACTTCCAGGTTTATCCATAATCCATTCATCTTTTCACCAAAAACTCAAACAATATTCACAAAAATGATTACTATTTGTCTAAATTCCAATGCGCAAAAAAAAAACAATTTACAACAACTACATTAACTTATCATGATTAAAACAAAAATCAAACATTAGAAAATGTCAAATTTCCCAAATAATTTTTAACAATCCATAACAAAATCGGAAAAAATGAAGTTATTCTTCTTTTTCTCGCTATAGTGCATTCCATATAATTGAACAATTATTAATTAGAAATCAGTTTTACACGTTTCTGAATTTTAGCATACCATAAAATAAATTGAATTAACACCAACTGTTGCCTTCTTCTTCTGAATTCATTCACTCACCTACTACTGTGTAGCACAATGTAAATTCTTATCTAATCATGATGTACTAAACATTAATTGATGATAATCATTATTTTAGCGAGAAATAAAGAAAATCATTTCTAATCATTAAAAAATGACCTGTAAAAGGCGAAAAAAAAAACGATTCAACTACTTAAATACTACTATTTTTTCTGTTAACGCTTTTGTTAACAGTTGTTGCGTATAAATGTAATATTCAGAGTAGATATCCTTATATCTGTGAGTGTATGTGTGTTTGTGTGTGTGAAGATATGCAGGTACTTTGACTACAATACTATTTCCTCGTTATAACAACAACAACAACAACAACGAAAATTGGTTTCTATAGGCAGTAGTACTATTCATTACAATTTGTCTCATATAGACAATGTTTCACTAACTGCTCACATGTGATTTCAACCTTCACTACGGGACGTAGCTTTCCAGGATGATTGAAGGCGGTTCTAGACGTTCTGTATGGGGAAGCAGCCGTAGAGATCGTGGAATATTGACGCCCACCCTATGTATTTACTTACTTACTTATTTACTTACGCCTGTTACCCGCAATGGAGTATAGGCCGCTCACCAGTTTCCTCCACTCCGCCAGTAGAACCTTCGAGGCTACTGCCAGTCCCAAGCCCGGATAAAGGAGGAGGGTTGGACATGAGGTTGGCGACCCCATTCCGTTAAAAACTAACTTGCCAAAAAACGCTAACCAGAAAAATTAATCCAAACCATTTTAACTCTGCCCTGGGAGTTGGAAGAAGAATTATGACGTCACGTGATGAAAGTCGAGTTCCTCTTCTGACAACTGGAGGAACCATTCTTTTAGGTACATGGAACGTTCGTACATTGTGGGAGACTGGAAGACTATTTCAAGTTGCGGCAGAAATGAAAAGATACAACCTCAAGGTGCTCGGCATCAGTGAAACGCATTGGACACAAGTAGGACAACTGAGACTAGCTTCAGGGAAACTGCTGTTATACTGTGGTCATGAAGAGGAAAATGCTTCGCATACACAAGGAGTTGCACTGATGCTGTCCAAACATGCACAAAAGGCACTGATAGGATGGGAATCTCATGGACCAAGCATCATTAAAGCATCCTTCAAAAGAAAGAAAGTGAACATTACAATGAACGTCATCCAATGTTTTGCACCTTCTGTGGTTGTCCCGAACACTGTGCATCTCGGTGTATTGTGTAAACTGACGTCGAGGCCCCTTAACACAAGTTTCTCCAATTGGGTTATGTGATCCGGTGCTAGAGGGTGCTGGATGTCTTCCCACTTATGTAGTGGGATTACCCTGCCTGACTGAGTGCTTGCGCTTGGTTGAGTTCATGATATCTTCCTCATGGGAGTGTGTACATTCCGGCTGACCTTATGGGACAAACTCGATCTTTAGCTTCATGTGGTGTCTGAGAGCTCCGGTCGATTGTATCAGTGAAGGCAGTTGGAGGCCAGACGGTTGGAAAGGCTGCTGGTTAGTGCACTGCTGGGTGGCTTAATAATCCGTCTCGGGGTGTCAGGACTAGCTGGATAAGCCCACCTTGGGGATTGTGGGTTGTGGATTGGTTGGAGGGATCGAATTAATTTACAAGCACCCGGGCGGGGATGACTGCTCGTACGCACGCTTTTAGGATGTCCGACTTGCTTGCATGAGAATCTAGTCGACATATACATACCCTCCTGGGCAAAGGGAAACGCGTGGTGGCTACATGTGTGGAACTTTGTGATGTGTAAAAAGCAGCTTGTGTGCATGTGCTGCAGGTTAGTTGGTTAACCAAGGGGCTTTATTTATGATCGAAATATCTTCATACACACACGCATACACACACACACCCAAAGTTTTACGAAAACACAATTTTGTGCTTTGTTTTATCGAAACCCGACAATAAATTGTAGGAGGCATTCACTTGCTTGAATCTTATCCATACTGGTTTATCTGTTGATGTGATGTTCCTTTTTATTTCAAAATACAGATTCTCCTTTTATGTGACTCGTTTTTTGTATTTATCCAAAATTACAATCAATTTGATAAAGAAAAATTTGTTGCTTGTTTTACCATGGTTTTTGATGGCAATAAATGTTATCTTCCTACTGTTATCAGTAAAGTTTAAAGCTTAGAGGAAATCATCTGTTTTACTAGTTGACAAAGATCATTTTTTGAAAGCCGACTAACAGAATCAAGACAATGTTGTTAGATAATTGTTTCTCGTTTTTTTAGACAAAAAAGTACATTATTTATGTTTTATCCTGAAATGATTGTTAGACCACCATTAGAAACCTGGAAGCTATTTTGTCCTGGTATGAAAATGCAAAATCTAAAGACGGGCTTACTATTGACTAGCTTAGTGAAGAAATTCTCAATGTTCTACTGAGAAGACTTGACGAAATGGAGTTTAATCCTGCTTGGGTGTAGGTTGTGACCACCTATGTTAATGGGTGAAGTTGTTCAAAACCCTTAGATTGATCAAAGTTAGACATTAGCACCGTTGAATACCTGTTTAGTAGTCCGGAGGTTAGGTTAGGTTTATAATAATTCACTTATCGCCATAAAAGTATGCATTGATTGTGTGAAAGAATCCTAAAATTAGGGCCTTCATCACAGCTCTACATAGTGGATAATTAAGGGAAAAAACATAAGCATTCAATGAAATTCATCATAATAGTATGGAGCAAACAATCTGTCGCAACAAAATCCGTATTTGCTGACTGTTACCAACTTACTCAGTCCTGAGCTTCTCTTTCCAGTTCTGTCCAATTTTTGTGCATTCATCTCATGTCTTTCTTTATTTCTCGTGGTAATGTGTTCCCTTGCGTTCCTCTTTTCCTTTTATCTTGATGGTTGCACAAAAGGCTTGTCTTGAGACGTAGATGGGTGCTTTTCACAGTGTGCGTCCTATCCACTTCCACTGCTTCTTCCTGATTTTTCCTCCTCTAGTATTTGGTTTGTTGTTGATGGTGTCTGGCCAACGAATCCGATGTATTTTGCCTAGATAACTGTAACTAAACACTCGAATATTCTGCGTGAAGGCTTTTGTAGTTCTCCAAGTTTCCACATCATTGAGTAATACTATCTTGTCATTCGTATCGATAATTCTGTTTCCGCTGTTGGTTGATAGTTGTATGAAGTTTCAGATGTTGGTAAACTGTAGAAATGTAGCCCTTGCTTTGCCAATCTACGCCTTTACATCTGCATTGGATGCACCTTGAAAGTCGATGATGCTGCCCACGTATGTAAAGGTGTTAACGTCCTCCTGGGCGTGTCCATCAATAGTGATTTGGCTGGCGCTTGTTGTGTTGTATCGAAGAATCTTGCTTTTCTCTTTATGTATGTTTAGACCTGCTGCTGATAACGTTGCTGCTACACTGTTCATCTTGTCTTACATTTGTTGTTGCGTGTGCGATAGAAGAGCCGGCTCATATGTGACGTACAGATAGTCCAGCTGCATCCCAGCTGTCCATTGGATACCGTGCTTCCCTCCAGATCTTGACTTCTTCATAATCCAGTCGATCACCAGAAGAAAGAGGTGTGACAGTAAGCAACCTTGCAAAACACATGTCTTCACTTCAAACGAGTCTGTCAGCTGTCTTCCATGAATGATTTTGCAGTTTAATCCAACACAAGAGCTAGATATTCTAGTTAAACATGAAGAAAACATCTTGATTTTATTTACTCGTTTATGACCATCAAATTACATTTTAATGTGTAACTGTTCCAGCATTACTATTTTCTTTGATACAATCAGTAAACTGGAATTGTTTTCACTGACACATTAGGTCATGGTCAGTAAGAGAAAATAATGTGTCGAAGAAACTCGATATTATGAGGATATGAAAAGACTAGTTATCAGAGTTTTATCTGTAAATCACTGTCAATCCATTTCATGTAAAAATGACCGCAATTTATAGATATATATTTATACGGAATCCTGGCTGTTCTATCTCACACGCAACAACAAATGCAAGAGAAGACAACCAGTGTAGCAGAAGTAGTTCTCAACATACATAAGGGAAAAAGTAAAATTCTACGATACAACACAACATGCACCAACAAAATCACTCTTGATGGAGATGCCTTGGAGGACGTTAACACATCATCAGCATCATCGACAATCAAGGTGGATCCGAAGCAGATTTGAGGGCGCGGATCGGCAAAACAAGGGCTGCATTTTTACAATTGAAAAATATCTGGAACTCCAAACAAATATCAATCAATACGAATGTCAAGACAGTTCTACTGTATGCAGCGGAAACTTGGAGAACTACCAAAGCCATCATCCATAAGATACCAGTGTTTATTAACAGTTGTCTTCGCAAAATACTTCGTATTCGTTGGCCAGACACTATCAACAACAACTTACTGTGGGAGAGAACAAATCAGATTTAAGTGGAGGAGCTAATCAGGAAGAAGCGGTGGAAGTGGATAGGACATACACTACGAAAAGCACCTAACTGCGTCACGAGACAAGCCCTCACATGGAACCCTCAAGGCAAAAGGAAAAGAGGAAGGCTGAGGAACACATTACTCCGAGAAATAGAGAAAGATATGAGATGAATGAACAAACATTGGACAGAACTGGAGAGGGAACCCTAGGACAGAGTTGGTTGGAGAAAACTGGTGTGCGGCCTATGCTCCATTGAGGGTAATATGCGTAAGTAAGTCAGTAAGTAAGTATTTATCCAGAATGCGTTCATCTTACTAACGATAGTAGAAACGGTAGAATATGACTTCTTGAGATTAGAAATTAATTGAACTTGCCAGAATAAAACAGACAAGGATTTTCTAAGAACTGTTATATATCATCAAAATATCAAAGAAACAGATCTCAGCGAGCATGAGAAATTCAGAAGCATCACTTTTCTGTCAATATCAGATCAAGTCTTCAACAGGGTATTGTTAAACAGAATGGAGGACACTACGGAGTGCCTGAGAAGAGAGTCACTATCATACAAAATTAGTATGATGGAATCAGACAGCAAAATCGTGCATGGAAGACACTAGAAATTAGTAGACTATGACTTCCTGAGATCAGAAATCGATTGACTATGCCAGGATAAAACAGAAAAGTATTTAATAAGAGCTACCATACTATCTTTTCGGAAATTTTGAATTCATTTTAAAAGAAATTATTCTTCAACCTTGATGCTCATTAGTTCTCTGCCTCATTTTTCCTTGATAAAATATTCATGCATTAATAATGACCAGTTTGTCCGATTCGCTATTGTAATAGTCCCAGTGTAGTGCGCGCTACTTATAAGTAGTATATGACGCGAGTGTAAACGTAACGTCTGGCAGCAGAAGATGAGGAAAGATCAAGAAAGGAAAAGTGGGAACACAATGGAATTTGTATGAAACGCATGAATAAGTGAAATGTCAGACAATGGATTGATGACGGATTGATGCTTTGCAAATTAACCGTTTACGATATGGTTTTCCTCTTTTACTGAGTAACTCTGTAATTTTCGATAAATACAATTCGGTAGCCCTCACCTGTGTTCTCCTTCACTACAACTGTTCTACTGCTTATACTGTGAAATTGTAGCCACTGAATCTCTCACAGAGTGAAGTAGAAATTCAAAGATTGGTGCAAAAGCTTGACTGTTTTGTTCAATGAGCCCGTCCGCAAAAAATAAGCTATATAACATCAAAGCATCTTCATGTGATTAATCTTTTTAGATTATCGATTCACATGGTCAATTTCTTTCCACATAAGAAAGTCAACTTTCATTTAGGATTATTATTATTATTATTATTACTACCTTGATTCGAATTGTTCCACATATCGTTTAAGGTTAGTTAATATTGATCATTTCTTTAACATCTAAACTTTATTTATGCATGGATGACTTTATACACATATAATTACTTACCTTTTTTTTCTAGTTGAATGTAAATCAAAGTTGATGTTGGCGTGTTAAACGATTCGTTTCGTTTGTATGAAGAAATAAACATTTTTTAATAGTGTGTTTTTGAATTTAATTCACAAATCGTAACTAAATAAAATACTTTAAATAAACAAAATGTCAGCCCTTTCTTAGCGCATTCAACATCCCAACAAAACTTGATTCGTGATGTGTTGGGATGTTAGATCCGCCAGAACTCACTTGATAAATGTCTTTAATTTGGATTTTATTCATAGGCTGATCAGTTGACCTTGAGGTCACATTTCCCACCAAGAAAAGCCCTGACTGTGATTGATTACTATGTTATTTTAGTGTGCTATTTTTATGACTATCCCAAGAACGTTTCTATGATGTATAAATAAACGCGATTTGTGTGTTTGATTGCATTGTGCTTGCTGAGTGTTTGTAGAATATACTTTCTACGCTATATCAAGACTTTTCGTTAGTCAACAGATCAGGGTAGCTTATCTGGACGCTGGTTTATTGTCTTGTTCTCGTTATTTGACTAAGGTGAACATGTAACAGTTTCAAGCATACCTACTGACCAGCATAACATGATGTAAAATCTCTACAAAGAAAAAACTTGAAAATTTTAGTTATATAATCACATTATTTTAAAACAATTTGTAATTGAATGTATTAAGTCTGACATCATTTACTTGAAAGTTATCTAAACACTTTAAAAACAAGTGCCAAGAAGCTGGAAAATTTCGCACAATTCTTTCCCTGCTTCAATATTTATTGTTATAAACAATGGAAAGCAAATTACTTATGTTACAGAAGACATTATTAGTTATCTTAAATGTCTGTTCTGAAGTTGTGTATCGATCACTGTTGAACGACCATTAAAAACCTGCAAGTACTGCGATGGACGTTTCGTCCTGATATATGACTCATCAGCAGTGCGCATAGACGACTCTTGCTACTCATAGAATTCGAACCCAGAACGTTCGGCCTTGTGCGCGAAAGCCTAACATACAGACCATTGATTTGACGTTAATGTTTAACTTTGTTAAATCTAAGGATTATGCGCGACCTCACCCATTTGTCTTTGGTAGATACTGCCTACACCCGACTGGGTTGGACTCTACTTGTCACCTCTTTACACTAGGACGCGGAGAACTTCCTCATAAAGCTAGTGTATAGAGAGCACACTGTTCACAAGTTAGGCGTTCGCGCGCATAACTGAAGGTCCTGAGTTCAAATCCTATGGGTAACAGGAGTCCTGGATGCTCACTTCAGTTGAGTCTCATACCAAGACGTAACGGCCGACTAGTGCATCCAGGTTTCTAATCACTGTCTAACAATGATTGATTCATTATTTCAGTGTGTAAAAACAATGACGTCTATAACTACCAATTATTTAATGGAACATGTGTCATCTATCCTCAGTTACAACCTATCGAAAAACTCGATTCCAGCTGTTACACTAGTTGGTCGCAATGGAGTTAGGGATATACAAATCAAACCATAATATCAGTTCATCAAGTGACAGACTACTGAAGTGATCTCTGTAAATTCGTGCAAACTACCTGATTATCGTTTGAGGTATTAAGGCCAGTAGACGTTACAGACGCTGAACTGCATTATATAGAATTGGGTTAACTGGCAAAGATACATTCACTTCACCTATTTTATTTGAACCTAAGTTTTTAAATTATCTCAAAAAGATTTTACTCTGAAATTTTCTTGATCAAATTAGATCACCGTGCTCATGTGTTATGAAGACCCATATAGGTGTATTTCCACGTAAAGTGGGACTAACTGGCTGACGTATTTATTAGATATGAATAAAACGATGATCCTTTTGCATTACGTGTGCTGACTAGTGACTAGCTTCCTGAGGGATCTCCAAGTTCTAGTGGGAAGACGTGACCAGTGAAGTTCAACCTGTTCGGGTGTAGACAGTAACTGCCGAAGACTGTGTATGAGGTTGGGCAACTCCGTGAATTGATCAAGTTAGATATTAACATCATTAGATACCGGCTCAGTGGTCCGATGGTTAGGCGTCCGCCTACAACACCGAAGGTCCTGAGTTTGGATCCTGCGGGATGCAGGAGTCGTGGATGCGCACTGCTGAAGAGGCCCATACCAGGACGAAACGGCCGTCCAGTTCTTCCTGGTTTCTAATTGTGGTCTAACATTGATCGATTCATGGTTTCAAAAAAAGTTGATCCTTTTGTCTAAATGATATAATTTTGAAAATTAGTAGAAAACTGCTTCATACAATAGTTATTTAAAACCACTAGATTCTTCCTGTGTATATTGGTAACCTAGTGAGTCGAATGGAATACATGATTAGTGGCAACAAATTGTTGGTAAGTTTAAACAAAATTCATTTAAAAAGTAGAAGTATGTTATGATTACTGATTATATTTTGGGTGAAACTAAAAGAAAGATACAATGCCGGTAATTTAACTAAGGTTCTTCTGCACTTTCATTGTTTAAATGAAATTGTTTTCCCGAGTAAAATACACCACTAACATCTTCATGTTAACACAAAAGTTTTCAATGATACTGAAGTGACTACTTTTCCGATTTTATTTGGAAGTTAAAATATTGAAAGCTGAATTAAATAACTTGGAGTAAGCATATAAAAACCAAATAATCTTCGTACTCTGTCTCAGTTAACTCTGTCTAGTTATTAAATTCAGCTTACTATGTGAGAGAACAAACCAGATTCTAGTGGATGAAGAAATCACGAAGCTCTGGAGACGTATAGGACTTACATAGAGGAAGGCTACCAGCTGCATCATGTGACAAGCCATCACTTTGACCAAAGGAGAAGAGGAAGACCCAAGAACATATTACGCCGAGAAACAGAGACAGACATGAGAAGAATGAACAACATTCGGATAGAACCAGAAAAGACAGAGTAGGTTGAAGGACGCTGGAGATAATAGGCTTAAGTAAGTAAGTAAGTAAGCAAGTAAGTAAGTAAGTAAGTAAGTAAGTAAGTAAGTAAGTAAGCAAGTAAGTAAGTAAGTAAGTAAGTAAGTAAGTAAATAAGTAAGTCATTAAGTATGCAAGTAAGTAAGTAAATAAGTAAGTTTCTTAATTGAACACTACATTCTGATTAAAATGTACCCTTAATGGGCGAGGAAACTTTTGCATTGGTTTCGAAAAGAATCAGACATTGTCCGTATGTGTTAACACTAAAACCTGATCACTGCTGCTCAATCCTTTGGCTCAACCATAGCGGTACTTAAAATCCTGGTAGACCATGAAGACTAAAACCACTTTTATTGATGAGACTTCAGAAACACAACTAGACAGTTAGTTAATTATTCAAATTAATCACTACTCATTCTAATTAATACTTGAATTGTAGATTCTATTCACATATCTATGAAACCACATAAGTTTTTTGTTTTATTCAGGCCAATCAACTAACTGTTTCCGAATTCACGGAAGCGTGAACATTGTGAAAATAAAAGTTTATTTTGGAAAAAAAAAATTAGAGTGGTTGGTTTTTTTCTTTACAGGTCACTTAGAAATAAATGCATTTCATTGAATTCCGGTGCTAGGAACCAAGGTTGTTTCAATGAATATTACTATTAATAACGTTATATATTGTTTGACGAAGTAAACAATTTGGCTAAGTGCAAATAGAAAACGATTAAACTGTCATGAGATACCACCAAAAAATGGTTGATTGACAAATGCTCTTCTAATAGTAGAATATTATATATATATATATATATATATATATATATATATATATATATATATATATGCTGTGAATTACTTAGTTTATTAAAACATATGGTGTTGAGCATGCCGATTATTATTAATATTATTAAAACAAGTCACTGAGCAATTTTCTTTGTTAAAAAAGTTAAGTATTGCTTGAATTAAATAAGGACAATAATTGAAAAAGTATAGCATAAACTCAAATTTCATCTCTCTGTACTAATGTTGTGGTGTTTTTGGCGCATAGTGGGTTGGATTATGTACGTCTTCGAGTTTATCACTTCTGTGGTTCAGGTGGTTGCGTAGGGTCCCCTTATTTTAGTGATCTGTCATATGACCCCATATTTATGAACAGTCGAATGTATTATGAAATAACAATCTCCCCCTAAAGTCGGTAGTAATAAGAAGTATAATACATATTCGGTTGGATGAGTTTATTTCAAGCAACTGTTTATGTAGACATGCTAATGAAAAGCATACAAGCAAAACGAAATTGAAAATGCAAGCGAGACAACTTCATGCGATGAAGCACAACAAAGCAGTTATAGTCCGATAAAACTTAACCAGATGTGGGATAATCGAATAGTTGATGAGATCAAACAGATCAGGAAGGATTAGTTACATTATTCGAAGGTTTGCGACAAGCCGTGTCGGCTCAACATAAAAGTAATGCACCACAGACAACTTCAAAATGATGTACATCGTAGGTGATAAGTTATTTCACATTGGTTGTTGACTGAATGATAGGTTAGACTCATTTTTATACCATCGGGGTTTTAATCAATCACTTAGAACCGTAATATTTAAATACTAAAAACTAGTTACTTGAGAAGTGAAATGACAATGATCGCCAGCATATATGTATAAGGTTATTTAACATAGCAATAGAATACAGTCAGCTAGTCAGTCACAACGTAGAACTACTTGGTACGTACATGCATCAGTTCAAGCTGCTATACCATATTAGCACACAGGGATCGAATTGTCAATTCATATATTATAGTAGTTGAGGTAGTAGAAGTATGAACAGTAATCGGGAAGATTAGGGTCCGAAGAAATTATTCAAAAAGTAAAATCCAGCGAAGTAAATTCGAAAAAGAGAGAGATAACTGTCATGAGGAATTCAGAAGATTTCATTCTGACAGAATACAAAGAATGGATGCACCTGCGCTATTGCAAACCATTTTGAGCCCTGTCATTGAAGGTCTCTAACTATCGGTTACTATCATCTCGTAGACCACAACCAGGCAGTCGACACCTACCAAAATGACTACATCCGCTTGTCAGTGACTTCATGAATTTGTGCTGTTTTGATTAAAATGCCTCCAGCTTTCCTGTAACCTACTCCTACACCACAAAACATAGCTCATCAGTGCAGTCGGCGTTTGGGCATACGTAACACATGTCCCAACCACCCAAAATGATGAAGTTTCACTACTTCATCAACTGATCTGCCACCCTTACCTTATCCTTTTCTCAACACTAGCATTATTTACTCGGTGGTCTTAGGATAACGGAACAATGCTATGAAGACACCGATGGTCGAATACTAGTAACCTATGAATATCTTTTATTCCTACTGTACATGTTCCTCATCAATAAAATAGAACACAGGAAACTCGTACTCCGGTCTTTTAGTTAGTAGACGTATATCCTGCCTACGCGATAAGTGGCGCAAGTTAGCAAAAGCCAACTGAGCCTTCTGTATCCGCGCTGAGATGTCGTCAGACACAAGGCCATTAGCACTGGCGAGACTCTCAAGATAAATGAAGCGGTCGATACGTTAAACTGCTTCGCTCCTTATCACTAGTTCAGGTGCTGACATGAGCCAATCTTGAAGCAACATTTTGCATTTCGAGGGGGAAAACCTCATCCCGAACATGCTTGCATTGTTGCTTAAGGGTTCTCCGAAGACTCTGCACTTGGTCAGTGATTTCATCAGGCAGAACTATGTCATCGACATATTCTAAGCCAACAAACACCTGAAAAATCAGCTAATGTTAGTGTCATATTTAAAACCATGTTAAACAAGAATGGAAGAAGTGCACAGGCCTGACGATCCAAATGAAACAATAATTTTACTGTATCTAACAACTAATCGGACCGACTGGGTAACAATTTTGGAGTAATGAAAGTTTGGTGAGTAAAAAATAAATTCAATTTCATTGAAATTACACTTGGCTTAACAAATATTGACTGAAAACAAATGGTCAACAATGATAATAATCACAACTTGGAGAGAAAAGTCCCAATTACAGAAAAAAAACTCTTCAGAGTATTAGATTTTATTTTTCAAACATGCAAAATTTGATTTGCGTTTCTAATTTTTAAAAATTGGTTAGAATGTAGATTTTTGTCAACTTTTCGACTGACTTCATATTTATATATATACATATACTCATAGATATATCATCTTACTGAATAGTTTTTCCCAATTAAATTTGCAGACAAGATCAATATAAAAAAAATCAGAAAATTTGTAGTTTCAGAGATGCGTGCTAACTTGTGTAATCTTATTTCAGAAATGATTTATTTAAAAGTCATAGAATTCATATTGTTGGAAAGAAAAAAATTTTGTAGATTCACGAGAAAAATAATCCTTTCTTTTGGGTCATTTCTAACCATTAAAAAATTGAGTACTGTTTGAAATATTTTCAAGTACATTCTCGTATCTAAAGTAGATCGAGTTTACTATTAAACTGCATGGCTAATTATTTCTAAAAAACGCGGAGTCCTTAAGGTTTCTTCGAGGTTACTGATACACCTTTGTAACAATTGCTAACCATTGGTAAAACAAAGTGCGCGGAAATGTTGTTTGGTCGTATCTAAATGAGTAGGGTCAAAATGAATATTTGTGTTACTAAACCCAATCAGACTCAAAATCCTGTTTGACACAAAGTATCCCTGAATTGTCATTGATAATAATCATTCTGTTCCATTCTATATGTATATATACATGTTTTGTGGTCTACAAGCTTCTTACTTAAGAAAGATAAAAAATTGAATGTGTGAAGCAGTTTTAACGAAGTTCCTTTTCATTGCTGGGTTACGCACTAAATTTGTTTCACCTGATACTCTCGGAAGAGCATAGGCCGCTGACCAGAATTCTCCACCCTACTCTCTCCTGGACCTTTGTGTCTAGTTCTATTCAATTGTTGTTCATTCTTCTCACCTCTTGAATAGTTAATTCGTTTTCATCCATTATTTTCACTACATAAATAATGAAGAGATTTTGAAAATTTACCTATTTACTTGCGCCTGTCCCCCCTAATGGAGCGTAGGACGCCGACCAGCGAATTAATTTTCTGGTTAGCGTATTTTTCTGGCGAGTTGAATTTCTACGGTATAAGGTCGCTAGCATTATGCCCAGCTCTACTCTTTTATCTGCGCCTTGGATCAACAGTAACCTTAGAATGGTTTTAGGCGATAAATTTCTGCACACTGCATTTGTTGTTGCGTGTGGGATAGAAGATCCAGATTTATCTGCAAAGTTCCGATTACCTAGCAGCATCCAAGCTATCCAATGTATTCTGTGACTCCTTTGATATATTGACTTCTTTTTTTTAATCCAGTCGACCACCAGGAGTCATAGAAATAGTCGGAGTAAGCAACCTTGTTTGATATCGGTTTCCATTTAGGACAAGTCTATTAGTTGCCCTTCATGCATGATATATCAGTTTAATCCATCATAATAACTCCGCATGATGTTGACTATCTGTACATTAACAGATTACAAAGAATTTTTAAATTTTTATTCGTACAAATTCAAAGATTAGTATTGAAATGTGATGATTAAATTCTCAGAAAATACACATGCATTATGATATTTATCTGTAATTTCGTGACAGGTTAAATCAAGTGTATTTGTTTGAATTACAGACATAAATATAAATTAAACACCATCTTGTAGGACTAGTTTTTTAATCTTAAACAAGAGAGTTTTATTTAATGCATTGACAAAAAATAACAGGTTCTACAAGTCAAGTGCCTTGACGAGCTATGATTTGTATGGTAGAGGTATGTTGAAAGAAAGCTAAAGCAGGCCAAATCAAAACATGGCACAAATCCATGAAATCACCGACAAGTGGAATAAGTCATGTCGGTAGATGTGGGCTACCTGGTTGGGGTCCGCGAGACGAAAGTCACCGATGGTTGGAGACCTTGAATGACATGACTCAGAATCGTTTGCAATGGTTCAGGTGCATCCACTCTTTGCGTTCTCTCAAATCCTAATCTTCTGGATTGGTCAACACCTCTTTCTCTTCCTAAAGTTATCTCACTAAATTATACTTCTCAAATCAATTTCTTTGAACTCTAATCTTCTCTGTTACCGCTAATACTTCTACTATATCTACCACTATGCAATTCAAATTGACAATTAAGTCTCTATGCTAATGTGTTATGGCAACCTGAACTGATGTACGTACGTACGTACGTACGTACGAAGTTCTACATAGCAGCTGACTGAATCAAATAAAATAAACATTTGTGATTTAAAATTACATTATTTCACATAATATAAACAAAATTTATAAATTGATAAATTTTCTCTAAATTTATCTAAACGCACAGAGACATTCAACTTCACCTAAAAGTATTCAAATATATATTCATAAATGAAATTGCTTATGAAAAGAAAATTTTTATGTTCAATTCGAATAATAAATGTCTAATTTTTTCATCATATTGAACATTGAATGCACGCGATTATTCCGCGGTTTTTTTAAAATAACCGACATTTATATATAAACGGAAATAATATAAGGATTGTTGCATTGTAATTATTGCTACAAATATCTGTGATATTTTAAAATTTGTTAGTAAATGAATTTAGTTTCTTCACTGAAAAAAAAAATGGTCAATGTACAGTGAAAGTGAATTTTGTTTTACTATGTCAATGCATTGTTTATATACTTTTTGTTTAGATTATCGTGCATTGCTTGTGTGTTGCGATGTGATCAATATGTAACAAGTCGTGAAAAGATAAATATGGTACTATTTGATAAATCGATATCTTTAAGAAAGTATATAGTTTATTCTGACTATTGATTTCTAGTGTAGCTGTGGTAGGTGTTTTAACATACACAACGAAAAATGTAAGACCATTCCATACAACACAACATGCACTATTCAAATCACACATGATGGAGAAGCTTTGGAAAATGTGGAAACGTTTACACATCTGGGCAGCATCACTGTGAATCTGATGCAAATGTGAAGGCATGGATGTGAAGGCAAAGTAAGTTTAGCATTTCTTCAATTAAAGAACACCTGGAACTAAAAACAACTACCAACCAACATCAAAGTCACAATTTTCAATACAAATAACAAGACAGTTCTACTGCATGATGTGGAAACTTGAAGAACCACGAAAGCTATCATCCCAAAGATACAGGTGTTTATTAATAGTTTTCAACACAGTTCAACTGTATGGAGTATATATATATATATATATATATATATATATATATATATATATATATATATATAACACTAGTGACACTATTCAGGAATTAATCACTCTTAAACAGTATATTCTATCTTTGTCTAAATCGATTCAGATAGAATTCCTCTTCATTTTGAAGTCATTGAAATATAGAAACAAGTTTTTTGGGCAGAGTTTTGGAGGCTTGTGTTTTTACTCATTTGAAATCATCATCATCCCATACCAGGACGAAACGGCCGTCCAGTGCTTCCAGGTTTCTAATGGTGATCTAACAATGACTGATTGATGATTTCAAATGTATAGAAGCACAAACCTTCAAAACTCTGCCCCAAAATATCGTAACAGTGCTCACTAGTGACTAGCTTCGAGAGAAAATTCTCAGAGTTCTGGTTGAGAAGACGTGACAAATCGAGTTCAACCCGTTCGGGTGTAGGCAGTAACTACCAAAGACAAATGGTTGAGGTCGCTCAAAATCCCTAGATTAATCAGAGTTAGAAATTAACACAGCTGGATGCCGGCCCAGTGGTCCGAAGGTAAGGCGTTCGCGCACAATACCGAAGGTCCTGGGTTTGAATCCTGCGAGGAGCAGGAGTCGTGGATGCGCACTGCTGATGAGTCCCATACCAGGACGAATCGACCATCCAGTGCTTCCATGTTTCTAATGTTGATCTAACAATGATTGATTGATGATTTCAAATGTTTTTTTGGTATAATAAGGACTATTTCCAAAATTCACTTCTTCCGATAGAGATTTACGAAAATGACATTCTTCAGTCAGTCAAGTAAACATCACAAAATAAAACAGTACATTGCACCATCATTGTAACTTTTGAAATTCATTATGAAAATACTTCTGTGTACACTTTTTTTATTTACTAATTAGTGTTCAATCTATCAGACAATTTACTTTGATTTCAATTGAAACGTGATATTTTTGCAATCACATTATTTCGATTAAAAAAATCAATCACAATAGAACAGTAATCACGTATACAGTGAATAAATTTATCTTAATAAAGTTTTTATATCGAATTTTTGTTGGGATTTTCATTCACAAGAATATGTATATATTCTATATTAGAAGAAATAACTAGGCTAAGGCGCCTAGTTGCGGTTATCTTGTGACTTTTGTGACTAAACAGTTGTTCTGTATAGTTTTAGACAGTACATTACATTGAAAATGCCTAACGGTATAACACTTTTTCAATTTCTGCATTAGAGTAAACTGTTGTTTATCACTGAAGTCGTGAGTCAATCGATGTCAGACCATATTCGGAGCCTGAAAGAGTTGGACGGCAGTTTCGTGCTGGTATGGGAATCATCAACAGTGCTGCTACTCACACGATTCGAATCCAAGACCTTCGTCTAACCCGCAAATGCTTGACTTGTCAACCACTCAAATGGCCGGCATCCATTAGTGTTATTGTCTAACTCTGATTAGTTGAAGGATTTTGAGCAACCTTACCCATTTAACTTCAGAAGTTGCTGCGTACACTAGATAGGGATACACTTCACTGGTCATGTCTTCTAACTGGAATCCCGATAACCGCATCACGAAGCTAGTAAATAGTGAGCTTATTTTTCACTTTCCATTATCGCATTATGCAGGTCGTTGTGGATGTGCACTACTGATAATTCCTCTACCAGGACGAAACGGCAGTCCACTGCTTCCAGGTTTCTGATGGTGGTCTAATAATGACTGAATCATGATTTTGGTTAGCAGAAACAACGATCTCCGCAATACTATAGTTAAAAAAGTCGAAAATGTATTCACTAGGGACTAACTTTGTGAGGAAGTCCTCAGTGTTCTAGTAAGAACATATGACCAGTGGAGTTCAACACTGTCAGGTGTAGGCAGTAACTACCGAAGACCACTTGGTGACGTTGCACAAAATCCTTCAATTTGAATTTCTTTCAAGGTAACAAAAATATCACGATGACGTTTATATTCGGGTGAAAAAGATAGTCATTATAAATGGACCAAATTGAAATACATTGTGTCTGTGTCATTCATATGTCAAACATTCAGACCCTCTCATGATGCATAAATTACCTTTTTCAAACTCGATTACTGAAATACTAATCAGTAGTCTAAAAATAAAAACGTATATATAAATTTAAAAACGACCAACCTCATGAATGAATGAATATTTTACAGTTGTTTGTTATTTTCAAAAATTATCTTATCAGCCAATACTGTCAGCTTTATAAATACCCTATTTTGTTATTTTATTTTCAGTTTTATTTGCTGAATAACCAGAGCATAAAGTAAATATTAACTGTTTACTTAAAATTACTAAACAAATTATTGAACTGAAAAAAATATTTTTTTTGCAGTGAAATGATTACGGAGATAATAAGCATATTTGCATCTTTATTGGAACTATCAAATGCTTCTGATAAATATTTATCATCACTAAAGAAAACAAACATTGTGGGTTATATACTACTGACTGAGATTTCAGTAGACTTATAATTTCTTTTTCTAAGTGGAGCAAAATTAAGAGAAGTCGTTTAGTAATCTGTTCGTAAATTAAATTACTTTGTATTGTTCAAGATAACTCACGTTGGTCTTAAAGCTTTATAATATCTATCACTGTTCTACTACACATCTCTGAATAAAAAATCATTTGATTTCCGGGGTACAAGAAAGTTTGAATGATTGACATAAGAAACTTTTATTATTAAAACTGGTAAAACAAATCAGTTTATTGCAAAATGACTCTCAGTATTTCAAGATAGAATATTGAGTTTGATTACTGGTATAATTTATTAAAAAAAAATTTATAATTTATGTGAATATGCTGACAAAACCTGTGAACATCGATTAGTATTTCAAAGATCGAATTCTTTATGTTCGATCTTACTTACTCAGTCCAGAACGGAAATTGACAAAGTAGCATACAATCACTTTAAAATGGAATGTAAATATAGAGGGTGATAATTCTTGTGGTGAAGTTTCGTTTTGAGAACTGAATGTTTTCGTTGTGGAGCTTTTATTGATCTTCTTCAGAACAACATCATCAGCACAAACTTCAGAATAGAAGTGAATTATTCGAATTTCTCCACATTTGACCTCAATTTTGATAGGCTTTTATTGACCTTAAACCTGTCATTGTTTGCAATTTTATATTGAATGTGTCCCTCTTTGATCTGTTTCTTAATCCTATGTTTGTTCATGATTTTTCTAATTAGTTGATAAATTGAGTCAGTGTCGATGTGTTTATTGATTGCTGATTGACTTGAATGACAAGGTTCTAAAAATTCTGTAGTATTCTTTACACTCACTCTATCCAATATTTCAACACTCTTTCAATCGAATGTATGTCTATAGCTGTCCATATCTACTGATATTAAGGGGACTTGATAAAGGTTCTAATTTGGATTTTATGCATTCGTGCGTGGACTGATAATATGACTTGAAGATTACATTTTCCACTCGAAAAATCCTTGACTGTCATTGGTTGATGTGCTATTTTAGTACGCTATTTTTGTGTCTCTCCCAAGGATATTTCTATCATGTATAAATAAACTTGGTTTGTATTCTTGTAGACTTCGAATTTCTGGGTGCTTGCAGAATACACTTTCTATGACTTATCAAGACTTCTTGATCTAGTTAGCCGGGCCGGGGACAAACGGATTAGAGTGGCATATTGCCGCAGTGGATCATATGTCGTCGCTTTCGTTCACCGACTAAGATGAACTTGTAATAATTCCAAGCATATTAACTGACGAGCATAACAGGTATACGAGAAGAAATGTCATACCATTTGATTGTTAATTGATGTTCACGCAGACGAAGCCAAGGAAGATGTCCATTTCATCCTCTGTAGCGTTTTTCACAATGTGAGCAGTTTTTTTTCTAAATTATGTTTAAATTTTCTTCTTTTGTGACTTTTTCCCTTCGTTTACACAGAATTGATAGGACTGATTCTGTTGGTTAGTGAGATATACCTGTTCCAAATGATTTCAGAAGTCGTACTGTAATTTCCCTTGAGATCTGAATTCCCACCCGGAAAATCCATGGCTGTGATTGGCTACTGTGTATTATAGTGTGTTATTTCCTTACCTGTTCCAAGGACGCTTCTAAGATATATAAATAAACGAGAGTTGTATGCTTGATGGTATTGTGATTGTTGGATGTTTATAGAATATACTTTCTACGCTTACAAAGCCTTCTGTCTTCGATTTGGGATTCAAGGTAACCTACCTGGACGCTGGTTCATTGTCTCGTTCGCGTTTATCGACTAAGGCTAACTCGTAATAGCCTCAAGCATACTGAGTGACGAACCCAATACTATGTCTGACGTAAAATATTCACGTAATCAACTATAACGAAAGTTAATTCTAATCGACATTTCAACCAGTGAATTATTAACTATCTCATTATAACAGATACTCATATTTCATACCGATAGGCTACAGTGATGTGACAAGTTAGTCAGACCATTTCACAAGAAACCTAATTTGACAATATTTTAACTTCACTTTTCTGGAATTTCAAAAAGCCTGTAAATGTAAATGACTTAGTGGCTAGAAAATTTGTTTTATTATATTTTTCAAAGTTGATAAATGAAATCATATTTTTAGTCGATTGTCAAACATTTGGAAGTTATACAATCTAAATAGTTTGGAAATTACTACTTATTAGTTATTCAGTAGGTAAATCAAATAAGCACATTTTTGTTTCATTGAGATTAAAGTAATTTTCAGCTAGTATTTGTCGCTGATGAACTCCGCCTCTAGAAATTTCCGGGCCGCTGCCGGTACCAAGCCCGGATAAATGAGGAGGGTTGGGCAGTGTATTGGAGACCTGATCCCATGAAAAAACTAACTTGCCAAAAATACACCTTTATAACTACAGATCAGTGAATAACCTTTCCGCTTAGTATGAAACCCTTTGGTTTTTTGAACTCATGAACGAACCAGTGATCTAAGTCTCGAGATGAATGCTGAAATACCATAATCACTAGTTCATTGTTCACCTAGATTAACTAATCAATGTCTTGCATGAATAAGCTCTAATACTTTCGTGAAGATATTAGTGTCGGTTAAAATCGTGAGCTAAACTTCAGATAAGTTAACTAGAAATTCTAATATACTTATTAAAGCTGTCCTATTGATTGATGTAGCCACTGATCATTTTAATATTGTACAAAGTATTCTTTTATTTAACAAAAAATGCAGCGTTAATAAAGTTTTCAATTCTCAATTGACAACGAGTTAGGTGAATGTGAATTCCTCTACATAGAAGCGTTCAGTGTACAATATTTTTAGTTTGAATGATGTTTAGACACTTTTCAGCACAAAATTCAAAGTAGTTCAGTATTAAAACTTTTAAATAACTATTTTTTATGTACAGTACTTAAAAAGCAATTATTCAAACTTAATTTTTTTTAAATTACAGATATTTTTCTAAATTCTGTTCTAACAAACGAATAAATTCAATAGTTACGAAACGTATGATGATTTACAATAGAAGAAACCAAAAATTAGTTTCCCTAAAGTGAAACTACGAAAAAAGTTGTATTTTTACCAAATTAGGTGATTTAGTCGGAAGCTACTAATGTTTTAAGCCTTTACTAACGATCGTTACAGTTAAAACCAATGTGTTAATCGAATTACTGACATCTCCACTCACAGCAATTTCTGAATTTCGCATTACAGTGTAATGAAGACAGTAGTTTCGCCTTGAAATCATGAATGGATCATCGTTAGAACATCATTGGAAACCTGGAAGTACTAGAAAGTCGTCTCGTCCTGGTATGGAACTCAACTCGTGCCATCCCACAGGATTCGAACCCAGAACCGTAGATCCTGCGCGAGAACGCCAAACCTCTGGTCCACTGGGGCAGCATTCAGCGATGTTAATGTCTAACTCTGATCAATGTAAATATTTTGCTCAACCTTACCCTAACTTCATCTTCGGTAGTTATCACCTACACCTGACAGATTTGAACTTCACTGGTCACATCTCACTAGAATTCCAAGGACTTCTACACCAAGCTAGTCACGAGAGAGCACAGTAATGATCTTGCATTATTGTATCATTGATATTGTTATGAATGCGCATTGCTATTGAGTCTCAAACCGAGACGAAACGGTAGTCCAGTGCTACCAGCTTTCTAACGGTATTCTAGAAATGATTCATTCATAAATTGTTACTGTTTGTAAATCAAATAGATCCTTACCTGATACGCTACATTTAACGCTGTATGATTTCAAGTGTGATGATGATCGTGTTTATTGTTTTATTAAACTGTTGATTATTATTGGTCATGTTACATGAAATTTATACTTTTCAAATGAAGTTACGCCCATTTTCTAGTGAAGTGGGTGAGAAGTCATTGTTTATGGAGGGAGATTTCATGCATTTTGCGTTACACATTTCAAACAATCTAGTCATAACTATTCTTCAGAGTATTTATATACATAAAAACCTGTAAAATTCTATTGAATAATAGGTTGAATAAAAAATCAGGTCATATTTAGAAATGGGCAAGAGTATGGAACGATTAAGAGATTGTTATTTTACGCTAGGCTATAGTAAGAATAAAATGTTTACCAGAGCATTTGGAAGAGAACGATCTAGATTCTAGTTGAGAAAGAAATCATGAAGATGCACTGGTAGTGTATGAGACATGCATTTTGAAAAGCATCCAACTGCGTCACAAAGCAAGGCCTCCCTCGGAATCCTCAATGCCAAAGGAGGAAAGGAAGACCAAAATATACATTACACAGAGAAATAAAGAAAGACATGAGAATAATGAACTGCAACTGGACAGACTAGAAAGGAAGGTCCAGGACAGAGTAGGTTGGAGTACGCTGGTTGGAGTCTTATATCCCATTGAAGGTGACAGGAGAAAAAAAGCATGTTAACGTCATAACAGATTGTTTATGTACAAATAAAGAAAGGTTAAATTTCCCAGAAACCAATGTGCCTACCAACCTATGAAGTTATTTTTAAAAAATTTCCGTGCAGCGATTTAAAAACTTTATTGAGGTCAGTTCTTCAGTTAGGTTATATGCTTCATTATTGACGAAACAAAACTTCACCTGAAGCCAATCTCAACCCCGGGTAAAGCAGGAATCGTACGTAAATATGACTTTCTCATTCATTTGACACTTTTTCTGAAACTGTTTAGACAATTTTTTTAAATTGTGATTTTGTTATTTAATTACTCCTACCAATGTATATCCTTGGAGAGATTCGAATAGTTCACTCCTACTTGAAGTTTGTAAGTATGGGTCATGGTTAACCAACAAGCCTTCTGCAAATGCACATCGCTGCTTTGATAGGCAACGCAGGGATTCTCACTGTCGCCAACAGTAATCACCCCTGCCGCAACCGGGAACATACATGTTGTCTCGGTTGGTCTGCAAGCAGGTCGAACGTCCAAAAAGCACGCATACGAGCAGTGGACCCCGCTCGGGCACTTATGAATCAAGAAATCCCACCAACAAAACCACAGCCCACAATCCCCGATCGGCGAGGGTGGCAAGGCGGGCATATCCATCCGGACATGGCACCCCGTAGCGGATTACCTAGCCACCCATGCAGTGCACTAACCAGCAGCCGTTTCAACCGTCTGGCCTCCAACTGCCCTGCGCTGAACAATCGACCGGAGTCCCCAAGGCCCCACATAAAGCTAAAGAGCGAGTTTGTCCGACAAGGTCAGCTAGAACGTACACCGTTCCATGAGGAAGATGTCATGGACTCGACTAAGCGCAAGGGCTGAGCCAAGCAGGGTTCATCCCACAGAAGTGGGCAGACATCATTGGTGTTCAGTACCCTTTCAGAACTAAAGCACCGGAACCCAACTGGAGACCCTTGTTTAAGGGGCCTCGACGCCAGTTCACACACTACATCGGGTGCAGAGTGTAAGGGATAACCACACAGGGTCGGCGTCTATAGTCCAGGATGTCTAGGGCTTCCTCCCCAAACAGAACGTCTAGGGCCGCCTTCAGTCATCCTAGAAAGCTACATCCCTTCCAATGTATTTGCTGCTATATTATCGGAGTTTACCTACGCTCAATGGACGGGATTTAGACCTAGAGTCGTTCAGTCGTAATCCCCCACGGTGTTCAATCACATCCACAGCCTTGCGACCACGAACGCGTGCCATTATTCTGGAGCATGCTAGGTACGGTATCCTAAGCGATCGGAACGGCATATTTCTCTCAATTATTCACAGTCTAATATCATTGTTTTGATAACCATGGGCTGAGACATATGATTCGGTTGACAATGGCCTTCTTTATGTCCACGTTTGTTGCACATCTGACATCTATGTTTTTTAAATG
This sequence comes from Schistosoma turkestanicum, assembly GCA_944470395.2. Taxonomy (NCBI): domain Eukaryota; kingdom Metazoa; phylum Platyhelminthes; class Trematoda; order Strigeidida; family Schistosomatidae; genus Schistosoma; species Schistosoma turkestanicum. Next base: position 41,045,832 of record OX103974.1, on the reverse strand, counting down.
GACAGAATCGTACGTAATGCCAATCACCATATAACCAACATGCCGTCGTTGGTTTGTTACAAGATGTTTTCGGCTTCTGGACTTTTAACCTAGTAATAGCATTGATACTACTGTGGGTTAAATTAGGATTTACCTGTTCGATCAACAGTTTGTCGTGTCTGATACTCGGTAGTCGTGAACACTCATCTGTCAATGTTCTGAGTGTGACGTTTGGGTATTGATCCAGTCAAGTTTAAAGTTTAGTCCTGATCTCAGCGTCTTGTGGTAACTGAAGAGCTTCGATGAATATTCGGCATTTACACTGTTCTTCTGTCAACGAGCGTAACTTGAACCGTTCATATTCTCTGTTAACGATGTCTGTTAGACACTGATATCGAATATTAAACAATGAGGATGATTCACCGAATATCTCTGACAGTTGCATCACCATGTCCTCGAAACTAAGCTCTCGTGGTAACTTTGGTAATATATAGTCTGCATAACGAGCATGTTCGTTGCTTTCCAACTTATACACCAACAATCGTGTCTTCTACTCGTCGTCTTGTTTACTGAATTCTAATCTAAATGTATCTTCCCAACATTTGAACCACGTGAGAAAAGTATTTTCACTTTCGGGATCATAGATGAATTCTGCTATGCTGTTAGCAACTGCTTCACAAGACGTACTTGAAAAAACCTGTGAACTCGAGCAATGGATGTTGACTTGTTGAGTCAGAGTCTGCAACAACCGCATTCGTACATCTAATTGTCCATACTGTTGTCGTAGTATTCAGTTGAACTGATCATCTCAAATGGACATTGTTGGGGATGTTAGATCCCCAAACTTCGCTTGATAATGCCTTATTTTGGTTTTCACGTTTGCGAGCATGGGTTGATCAGTTGACCTTGAGATTTCATTTCCCACCAGGAGAATCCATGGCTGTGATCGGCTGCTGTGTATTTTAGTGAGCTATTTTTGTGAATGTCACAAGGACGTTTCTATGATGTATAAATAAACGAGAGTTGTGTGTGTGTGATTGTATTGTGATTGCTGGGTGTTTGTAGAATATACTTTCTACGCTTACAAAGCCTTTTTACTTCAGCCTCGGATTCTAGGTAGCCTACCTGTACGCTGGTAATTGTCTCGTTCGCGTTTATCGACTAAGTTGAACTCGTAATAGCCTCAAGCATACTAAGTGACAAACCCTACATTGTGAACCTAACTATTCATATTGCTTAGTATTCTCTGACAACAATAACTGAAATCTGTTATTCAGACAGCAGATAGAATCTGTAAAATGTTCCCCCATTATCCAATCTAACTTGACTTTCAATGAATAGGAAATTTTTGTTTAAATCGGAATTATTGTTTACCATAAAGACTAAAAAGATAATTATCCCTTCTTAATTATTTTTAAAATAAATTTTCCCTTTTGTTTTAACAATAGCCTGCTGAAAAGAATAGAGTTGAGAAAGATAAGAAATAATTTCTTTTTTTTATAAAGAAAGATAACACTAAATAGTCATTGAAAAATAAAACAAAACACCAACAAAGATTTGATTACATCCAATTGAAACATTGAGCATCGTTCTATTTCATTTCTCTCGAAAACACAATGAACCAACAAACCATTGAACATCCGACAACATATTTGATTGTGACACTTTTTTTGAAAAAAGGGCCAAAACTTAATAAATTAATTAAATTTTATTTTATTTAATGAAATTAAAAACTCACAAAAAATATTCATTAATTGTCTATTGTTTATTGTTTTATGATTTTCTCAGTCTATTTTCAATTTCACTTTGCTATTGTTTAAATGTTTGTCAAAGATTATCAAGTTTTTAGTGATAGCGCGAAATTGAATTGAAAAACCCTTTCAGAAATGATGAGTACAATGATGATGTTTTGATGATGATTTGATGATGATTTGTTTAGTTTAAAATTTATTTATTTTTCTCTTTAACTTATTGAAAGGTATTGTTAATTTTTTTAAAATCAAATTTATACTACTGATTTGGATATTTTTAGTGTATTTTATGAGTTTTGGTGAAAAGAAATTTCTCCGTGATTTCAATTAAAAGGCGTTAAAATGGAAGAGTGCACTTGTAAGTAGAGTTTATTAAATAATTGAGCGGATAAGAAACTGAGATAATGAGAGAATATTTGTGGAACAAGTTGGAGTTTTTTTGGTGATATGATGTATTGGGGACGTTAGATCGCCCAGAACTCGCTTGATAAATGCCTTATTATGGATTTCACGTTTGTTGAGCATAGGCTGATCGGTTGACCTAGAGATTACATTTCCCATCAGGAAAAACCTTTGTATGTGATTGGCTGCTGTGTATTTTAGTGTGCTATTTTCGTAACTGTCCCAAGGACGTTTCTCTGATGCATAAATAAACGACAGTTGTGTGCTTGATTGTATTGTGATTGCTGAGTGTCTGTAGAATATGCTTTCTACGCTATACCAAGACTTCTCTTTAGCCGTTTCCGATCACAGTAGCCTAACTGGACGCTCATTCATTGTCTCGTTTGCGTTTATCGACTAAGGTGAACCCGTAATTGTTTCAAGCATACATAGTAACGAACTTAACATGATGCTGTCTGAGCTGGATAGTGTAGTCAAAAAGCCTTTATTGTAGTACTGTGCTACGAATATGCGTTCGTCAACTAATATGCTTGAAACTATTACGAGTTCACCTCACTCGGCAAATGAGAGCGAAGAAAAACAATTCAGTGACACGATAGGCTATTCTGACTCTATTGTCCCTGGGCCTGCCAACTTTAGGAAGCAGTCTTGGTAGGGCGTAGAAATTGTATTCTAAATGCACCCAGAAAATACGAGGTTGACAAGCACACAAATCAAGTTTATTTATACATGATAGAAACGTTCTTGGAAGAGCCACAAAAATAGCGTACTAAAATAATACATCAACCAATAACAGTCAAAGATTTTCCTAGTGGGAAATGTGATCTGAAGGTCAACTGATTAGCCCATACGCAAAAGCATAAAATCCAAAACTAGGACCTTTATCAAGTGAGTTCTGGGGATCTAACGTCCCCGAGGGCTATATAGTCAGTATATTCTTCAAGAAAAATTATACTATTGGAATTTCTTCACAAATAACCGTATGTTGGTTCTGAATTCTCTATATAAATCAGTGTTATCGTAAAGCTTTTTATTGGCTCCTTCGAATTAAAGTCACTATCATATTGTTCAAGAAGAGTCGAGTTATTTCTGAGTAATCACTTATAATCGAAAGCTTTCTCTGTCATTATGACGTGTAGTATGTACTACAATGTTGAGTTCACATGACTTGTGCCAGCCTTTGGACAAATTAATTGATCCATTCTTCCTGAGTAATTATTCATACGTCTTTTGACCTTGTAAGTTATTCGCTTACATCTTAATTGTTGTTACTTGAGTGCATGTGTGCACGCTTATTCGCTTTATTACATGTCTATACTAGCTTTACCTGACTACAAAATCCTTATTCAGGCTTCATTGCAGTGGAATGCCTTACTAACCTTCTCCACTTTGCTTCGCTTTGCTTTTACGCTTCATATTCTGATGTCTGTCTGTGAGAATAACTACATGAAATAAACTCATCTTCAAAATCATACCTGGCTTCTTAATATCACCACCGCACAAATCCAGTTTATCTTAGAATGATTTATGGAAACTGAAGAGAAGATTTAATTTATAGCATACTCGACAGTCATCCAAACTGGAGTAAGATCGCGGGTCACTAAACTGGTTAGCCGTACTTTGAATTTAACATAGCCACTAATGATGTTTGAAAGGTTGTTGTTCATACTTTGCGCCGTCACTGTTTCTACTTTTATTTCATAACGAATATTGCCGATTTCAAATAGTAAATACACTACAGATGGTGCTGAGGATTGTAAAATGCATGACAGTTTGAATACCTAATAATACTATCGCTACTACTGAAATACTTGTTCTCACTGAGACTGTTCAAGGGACCCAACGTAGAATCTGTGTAACTATCTACAGAATAAATAAAAAATTATCAACTTTCAATGTTCACACTGTGAATTATTTCGGATATCAATGAAAATTACCGTAATATAATATCAACTAATAGAAGGTTTGTTAGAGAAAGTGATTAGATAATATTTTGCAATAGAATGTTATGGAGATCGTTATTTGACATTTAAATTATGAATTAATCATTGTTAGATCACCACTAGAAACCTGAAAGCACTGCACATCCGCCTTGTCCTGGTATGTGACTCATCAGCAATGAGCATCCGCCATGTAACTCGCAGGATTCGAAACCAGTGTCTTCGCTCTTGCGCGGGCGAACGATTAATCTCTAGACCATTGAACCGGTATCCAACGATGTTAATGTCTAATTCTTATTAATCTAAGGATTTTGGCGTAACCTCACCCATTGCCTACCCTGCAACAGGGTTGAACTAAATTATCCCGATGTGAACATTAGTTACTATTCAAGTCTATCTTTTGTAGTGCCTCCATATATATTCCAGTTCTCTTACATCTAACTTGGTTAAGCCCTTTCGATTAATTTATTTAACCACAAGCCATTTGTATTGCGACAATTTATATGTACCATTAGTTCTTATTATTATTATCTGGTTTGTATGAGGAGCTCACATGACGTGTCCAACTTGTCATTCGTTGCTTTTATTCATGTGTGCCTATTTCACCTGTCGCATGTCTGTCTTGTATTTGTCTGACTATATATATTCTTAGTCACGCTCTATCACTAGGAGTTGTCTCTAAGCCTTCTCCACATCGCTTCCTTCGCCCATTCGTTCACATTGTAATCCTAGGAGTTGGCTCAACAGCCTTCTCCAATTTAAGTCACTTCTTTCGTTTTATTCACTGCTTCTCCGATTCGCTTTGTGGTGTGTCCCAAATAAACGTATTCATCACAACGAGTTCAACTTCTGAATTATAAACCGTCAGACGCTAGTTAGTAACGATTGTCTAAACGAGCTAATTACCGAGCTTAAGAACACTCAGTAAATTGACACACTACACTTTCTCTTTCTAACTTTATCTCACTGAATTATATCCTATTCTTCACCAGTACCACTAATACTTCTACTATCTCTACCACGGTAACGTCTCTGTGCTAACACGATACGGCAACCTGAAGTGATGTACATACGTACAAAGTTCTGTATTTTATCTCTCTGTCTGTCTGTCTATTAAAGTAATTAATCTGTACATCATCATCAGTCATAACCTACCCTACAAATTTTATTCACTGCTGTGTCAACCTGACATCCAATACACGTGTATGTGTTGTATACCTTTTGTTACAGATAGCAAAAAACACTGATTCCTCTTTCCATACCTCACATAAAAACTTCTTTGTTTTTGTATTTTGTAGACACGTGCATTTAAGACTGACAGAAAATGAGTTCAATGATGGTAGGACAAAAAATTAACTTCTCGTCTTTCTCATCTTGTTACACTAATAAATAGTTTTCACTGAAAATCAGTCTAATTAATTTTCTTATTGACAAAACGGAGTATCAACTGTGCAACAATCTTTTGTGTACATATGTACGAATGCAGGAATGTACAAATGTACAGACAAACATTAAATATACCATTTTAACCGATAACTATAATTCAATTCTCGTTCACATATCGACTATCGTCACTGTATCAATAAACACCACTGTTGTAGTAGTAACTGCAATCACACTGATGTTTGCATATTATTCCAATGTTTCACAGTATCAAGATCTCAGTTGCAACTACCATTTGCTTTGATTAAAACGTATCCATTTCATCCGTGTTAGCATGAAATATTGGACAGTGAATAGTTTATTTGTTCGGTTGTTTCCATCTATGTTTTAATCATTATTATTACACAGTATTTTTAATTAGGTGTTTTAGGCGGGCTTTTTTTTCGAAAAAGTCGCATAGACTGGAACTTTTTTTTCTATGTTAATTAGTAATCTAAACCTTTATCATTACACTACACTAATCAGTAGACAATTTTATTTTTACCGAAAATTTTGTGAAAACTGGAAAATTAATTATACACAAAATATTACTGATTTCTAGACAAAGGAGAATATGTTTTTTTATAAAAATTGTATTCACAATGTTCTAATCAAGCAGTAATTATTGTTTGGTTAACATAGTAACTTTTCAATATAATGATAATAGTTGTGAAATCATCGTCAGTACAGTAACAACTCATAACATAATATTGAGTAAAATCTATTGGCAGGCAAAGTTCCTTAATCTAAACTGGATTATGAAGACGTCAACATCTGAAGGGAAACCCGAAAAATAGTGACCAGCTGAGATGAAGCTGGACAATTTATTTATGAAGTTACAATTCAACGGAGATGTGGCCTGCGATACTCTGAAGGACAGATTAATAAGAGTAATTAATAGAACATTCAACGATGCCAAACTTGCATTGAGATTCTCCTGTCGACTAGCGATGTTGACTCAAACGAAGGATAAGTTACCTGAGTTGGCCTCCTCTACGTGCATTTACAAATTCAGCTGCTCCTATGGAGATAGCTATATCGGGTGTACTTCCAGGCAACTTAACCTACGAATGAGTGAACATCTCCCAGCATGGTTTACAAAAGGTCAGTCAAAAACAATACGCAGTTCTATCTTAGCACACCTGGTAGATATGGTCACATTGTAGATAAATCTAAATCTTTTCGGGTGAGCTGTCGTATACCTCCATCATTTCCCAACGGAGTTCGATCCCGTCTACTACACATTGCCGAAGCCATAGGAATACGTACATCCAACCCCAATTTATGTGTTCAGAAGAATTTTGTGACACCCCCATCTCTTCTGTGGCCGGATATGACGTAACTAACGATGGACATTATATTTTTTATTTTTACACATTTGCTTATTACGTAATGTTTTTTATGATTATTTGAATTATATTCATCCACCCTTGACCTACTTTAGTTATCATATTTTATAAATTTTCCTACTACTATCGGTACACCTATCTTCCTACTATCCACTTGTACTTTTGTCTTTTTCATTTCATTGTGATTATCACTTAAATTGCCTTGATTGGTTAAACATTTTCATACATAAATATTCATGTATATTAGAGTGAAGCCTGATGACGATCTAATCGAAAACAGTAATATTGTTCGCTTATATGTGTTGTTCTAATCTAGACTTCGTAAATGATCATGCTTTTTTATCCTATACACGACAACAAATGCAGGAGAATATGATCAGTGCAGCAGCAGCATAAACAGCAATAGGTCTCAACATACACAAATGGAAATGCAAGATTCTCCAATAACACACAACATACACCGACCAATTCACACTTGACGGTGGACTTTCGGAAGATGTAAAAACCTATGCAGCATCACTGACGCGAATTTAAAAGCACCGACAGGCAAAGTAACGGCCGCATTTCTACGATTGAACAATATCTACAACTCAAAACAACTGTCAACAAACACCAAGGTTACCATTGTCAATTCATATTTCAAGATGATTATAATTTTGGCAGAAATCAGGAAGAAGCACTGGAAGTGAATAGGACACTAATAGAGGAAAACACCCACATCCGGCACAAGACAATCTCCCACTTGAAATCCTCAAGGCCAAGAAGCAACTTACACCGAGAAGTGGAGACAGACATGAGCAAAATGGACAGCAAATGGATGCGACCAGGGAGGAAGGAGGTGAACAGAGTTTAATGGTAAATACTGGTCAGTGGCCTTAGCTCTCCGTTGATATAAACCCATATGACTTAGATTTTAATAGGTAAATAATTCACCTTCACACCAATAAGCAATGCAAAAGTCTTGAAACGTAATTATCGCAAACTAACTTCAGTTAAAGAAATATATCAAGCCACCGAGGAGGGGACAGTTTGTTTTTTGTGTTTACGTCGTACTTTACGCAAAAATAAACTCAAAATCATCAGATCTCACAAGAAGTACATTATTTTCAAAAAGGTATTGATTGAAAATAAAAACTTTTCACACCTCAGACTTTGATTTACAGAGATAAGAATGTTTGACAAGATTTCCTGTATTTGTTCTCATGTTGTAAATAGTTCTTAGTTTCCTCTTCAAAAAAATTTTAACCACTGTAAAAAATTCTTCTGAAACTCTATGGTTTCAATGTATCTTGAAGTAATTTCGTTCCATAACTCGAGCTTTTTTTCAAGCTAGATTCTGTTAATAATGATAACTTCACATGAACCAGATATGACTACAATTTGTAAGAGATCTAATCTAACTTCCTAGATTTTCTTAGTCTAAGAAATCCAGATACAAAGGTTTGGAATTTATCGTGCACACAACTGATCAGCGGATGAGAAGTGTACATATATTTAGTTCACCTAACAAACAAACGTGAGGTACATTATTCAAACTTTAGGTTAAATTTTCAAGTGTACATTGAACAAGTCTAGTATAGTACATACAATTCAAAATTAAGTTACACAATCAAATGACCATTCAGAGTTTAGTAAAGTATTCAATTTATGCGAAATAAGCTTACTATATCTTCATAAACATGCCAAGTAAATAAGCATACGAAAGGCATATTATTGATCGTAAAATCCATTTTGGTTCAAATAAACTTGTGAATAATTCATAGATTTGATTTCCTTTGACAAATACTATGCTTTTGTTATGTTCGTAACTTGGTACGCTTGAAGCTAGTACGAGTTCACCTTAGTCGATAAACGCGAACGAGACAATAAACCAGCGTCCAGAAAGGCTACCTTGAATCCCAAGCTGAAGGCAGAAAGCTTTTTAAGCGTAGAAAGTATATTCTACAAACACCCAGCAATCACACAATACAATCAAGCACACAACTCTAGTTTATTCATACATCATAGAAACATCCTTGGGACAGTCACGAAAATAGCACACTAAAATACAGAGCAGCCAATCACAACCGTGAATATTCCTGGTGGAAAATGAAATCTCAAGGTCAACTGATCAGCCCATGCTCGGAAACGTGAAATCCAAAATAAGACATTTATCAAGCGAGTTCTAGGGATCTAACATCCCCAAAAGTTTTTAACAGAATATAGTTTGTAGACGTCAAGATATCTCACATCCTTTTATGAATTACAAATGAAGAAAATGGTAGACTTTGTAAATCTATTAAACTTTCTCAAAAACTTTTCATCTGTTATTTATGATATCAGTGTGTAAAAAAACAACGATCTCCGTAATACTATAACGCAAAGTCAAAAAATGTGCCTGCTAGTGACTTGCTTTGTAAGGGCGTTCTCGGAGTTCTAGTAAGAAGATGTGATCATCGGAGTTTAACCCTGTCAAGTGTAGGATGTAACCACCGAAGATAAATAGGTAAGGTTGTGCAATATCCTTAGAATTATCAGAGTTAGACAATAACACCGTAGGATGCTGGCTCAGTGATCCAGAGATTAGGCGTCCGTGAGCAATATCGAAAGTTCTATGTTCGAATCCTCTCAGTAGCAGTATTCGTGCATGCGTATTGCTGATGAGTCCCATGCCAAGACGATACAGCCGTCCAATGCTTCCAGGTTTCTAAATTTGATCTTACAATAACCCATTCATGATTTCAATGTGTCGAAACAACACTCCTCACAATAATACCATTTTCAGAACATATTCAAACTTTCTGTAATCTAATCTGTGAAATGAAAGTAAAACTCACTCTTACTGAGTTTATCTAATTTTGTCATGTTTTTTTTTTACTAAATTACAGAAAAAGTCACTATCTAAAATAAAAATTCATTGAATGGTTGGTATTTCAAATAAATTTAGCTCTTACTACTTTAAACCACGTACTCATCTCAAATAAAAATCCATTAAAAAAAAACCCAGAAAGCATTGTAAATTTGTTTCGTTCCATCATTGGTCATGTCAACTGGCTAACATTTATTCACTCTCCATAGAGGACTCTACATTGGACTTACTAGGCATTGCGCTAAGAGTTCAACCTTTCAACCACCAAGTCAGCATTCATTGGTAACCATATCAACGTCAATTAATTTCAGATATTCATTAACAGACAACTGAAAAC
>OX103974.1:41019495-41035308 GCA_944470395.2 Schistosoma turkestanicum | reverse complement strand
TGAGGGATTTTTAAGAGTAGAATTTCAAAGAACACAAATAGTGGATGCACCTGCACCAAATATGAATTCAATCGGCAAAGGTTTATTTCAAGTAGTCGTTCACACACTCAGACATGAGAACGAAAAGCGTACAAGCAAAGCTAAACGAAATGGAGAAGGTGACGGAACAGTAAGAGGCACACGCATTTGAATAAAAACAACCACGATTTTAAACGAATAATCGACTAGGTCGAAAGGCATGTGAATAATGATTCAGACAGAAAAAGTTGATTAGCTTGTCTCGAATCTGGAACAAGCCATGTGACCTCAACATATTGGTACACACACTACATACAGTATTACTGAATGACTAATAAATATCTTTCATGAGGAAAATCGCCACTATGAAATATAGTTAGCTGAAAAATCATTGAGAACTAGAAAGCCATCAAAATTTGTTTGATCCTAATTTGAAACTATTCCCCGCCAATCTGTTTCTTTCAGTACTCAATGTGCCTGACCAAAATCTCTACTAATTTTGTACTACTGTGGTGCGAGCTACTTATAAGTAATATATTACTTGAGTGTCAACGTAATGTCTGGCAGCAGAAGATGGGGGAAGATCAAGAAAGGAAGAGTCAGAAGAACACAATGTGATTTGTATGAAACGCATAAATAGTGAAATGTCAGACAATGGATTGATGTTTTGCAACAGGAACAGTCCAGTTCAATAAGATGGACTGATAATTTGCAAATTAACGATTTACGATGTGGTTTTCCTATTTTACTGAGTAACTCTGTAATTTCCGTCAAATACAGTTCGGTTGCCCCGCCTGTGTTCTCGTTCACCACACTACTATAAAATAGTAAGCTTATATTAAGGGTGTGACTGTATTAAAAACAAGCTTAATTAGTACCCTAGCTTACATAATCTCTTAATGGAAATTCACCTTCTATTGAAAATATCTCGTCCAGCCAGTTTTCTTGTCAATTTAGGGTGGTAGAGATTGCTGAGTTTAAGAGTTCACTCGCAAGATCGAAAAATGGTGGGTTCTATTCCTGTGATTAGAGGCAGTCACGGATGCGCACTGCTGATAAGCCGCATATCATGACGAAGCGAACATCCAGTGCTTCCAGAATTCCGACAGTCGTTCAATAATGATCGATTTGTGATTTCAAATTTTCTTGTATTTACAACAACGTTCACGATTGATATCGTAATGAACTTATTCATATATTTTAGAACTAGTTTAACTTAACTGGTTGTGAATTGTGACATATTTTTCATTTCACAGATAACTTGTAAATCTTTTATATGATTTCTCTTTCAATACTTTGTAACATTTGCTGTACAGCAGCTAATCCCTTTAAACTTTCAGTTTAATATGTTGATCTCTAATGAAAGGATTATAATGATGATAGTCGATTGACAGTATTCCCCAATAGAATTTTAAAGATAATTAGAAATCACATGTAAAAAACAATTCGCTTTTATTTAAAATCTCGAAAAAGGCAATTTAAAAATTTAGTGACTCCATTGAACTCAACTTGAGGCTCACCATTTTAGTTGCCCGCGATCTAACATTAATTAATAATAATACCGCTTTGAAATAAATCTTTCCTTCAATTTCTGCATACTGAGACGAACCCCATTTTTGCGACGTCAGGAATAAGAAACTAAAGACGGATCCGGTTCGATGAGTTTATTTGAAGCAATCTTGGATGCAGACCGATATAAGAATACAAAGTGTCAAGGCAAAGCGAAGCGAAATGAAGAAGGCGACTGAGTCAGCTCAATGCAATCAAAGCATGACCAATTATATTTACAGCTAGACAAAATAAACTAGACATCTAGCAAGCAGAGTAAGCGGTACACACATATTGGAATGAAAATCACAAGATATAAGTGAATAATGAACAAGCTCGTGATGGAAATTCACCTTTTATTGAATAAATCTCATCAGTTTATTTAACTATCTTTCTTGTCAATTATAGGGTTGTTGTGGTAAATGCTGAAGTTAAGCCTTCAGTTGCACTACCGAAGGCCGTGGATTCGATTCCTGTGAGTAGCGATAGTCGCGAATGTGCACTGGTGATAAGTCGCATACCAGGAACAAAACAGACGACTAGCGCTTCCACGTTTTGCTATTGTGGTCTAACGCTGATCGATCTCGGTTTTCAAATTTTCTTGTATTTACAACAACGTTCACGATTGATATCTTGATGAACTTATTCATATATTTTAAGACTAGTTTCATTTGACAGGTTGTGAACTGTGACAACCCTTTTTTCATTTCATAGATAATTTGTAAATCTTTTATTATATGATTTCTCTGTTCACAACTTTTTAACATTTGCTGTACAGTATCTAATCCCTTTTAGCTTTCAGTTTAATATGTTGATCTCTAATGAAAGGATTATAATGATGATGGTTGATTGACAGTTTTTCCCTAATAAACAATTCGCTTTTATTTAAAATCTCGAAAGTTACAATTTAAAACTGGTCTATTATTGTAATGTTTATGAGGAATCTGAATAAATCAAAAACAGAGTTTCATGTAGGGTAATTAAAATTTGAAAAGAGTAATTTATTGTAATACACAAAACACTTCAATGTTTAGTAATGTTTCATGAGATTATCTAATTAAAAAAAACAGATTATATTACTTACAATGCCTTTATAAGCGTAAGTAAACAGAACATTAAAAAAAATTTTAATGAACTTTGCATTACCCATGCAAGTCACTGACTGTACTAGGTTATCATTTGTTCGCTTAATCTCTTTATGGAAATCGGAACGATTGTCAATCAGTCAATCATAAACTAGTACTTTCAAGTACTTTCATCTATTCAAGCTTTCTTATCTTAACTGAAATGACTCACATCAATGTTACACTACTAACTAAAAATATTAAAATTCTTTTCAATGATATATCTTAAGTAGGATTAAGTGTTTTACAATGATTCTTAGCACATATATAAAAACACTTCAATAATTGAGCTAAACATTCAAAGCATATACTATTCACAAATCTTCACTAATCCTTTAATGATTCACAAACATTAAAAAAAGGCATGAAATACATTTTTAATGCCCAACGGCATGTGGTCAACATGTGTTTGGGCTAAAGCACAGTTAAGAAACTGTAATAGTCATTATAAATCGGGGATATTTATATGTATGAAACACCGCAAACAATAACATTACACTGAGAAATGTGTTTCCCAGTGTGTGATTGTTTTTCGTTTTTCGGTGTGTGTGCCTGTGTGCCTGTGTGTGTAATTCAAAATTATAGTTCTCATTTCCGGATTTTATTTTTAAATTTATGCCTAAATTGTGTTTGTTTGTTTGCTATTTTTTTCTGTTCAAACCGAAACTAGAAGAGATGGAGAATAAAATTTCAATTGTTCAATTGTTTAATACTGGCTAACATGGTGAACATGATATGTGAAGTATAAACACACCAAAAAATTTCAGTGCACCATGAATTTTGAACACCAAAAAACTAAAAAATAAGTGTAAATGCATTAATCTTATGCATTTTTATCAGGGTATAATACCGCCTCAAATATAAAATGTCAGTCATCAGTAAGTAAGTAAGTAAGTAAGCAAATAGTTGGGATTCTGTCAATTAGATTGTAAACCGAAAACTAACTAACAGCTAGTTTCCGATTTCCTTTTCTTCTAAATTAGGTCAAATCAGTGTGTGTGTGTGTGCGTGCGTGTAGTTGGAATAAGTGTGAAAATATTTAAAATTCGCGTTGTGCTTTTTTATTTGCCGCCTGATAGTTCAAACGATCAGTTGAATATTTAGCATTCTGTGACCCATTTCATCTATAATTTCAATGAAGCTGTATCTTATTGAAAGAGTTTGGTTATATTGGGTCAGAGTTTTGGAAGTTTGTGTTTTTTTTACACATTTGAAATCATCAATCAATCATTGTTAGATCACCATTAGAAACTTGGAAGCACTGGACAGACGTTTCGTCCTGGTATGGGACTCATCAGTAGCAGTGCGCATCCACTACTCCTGCTCCTCGCAGGATTCGAACCCGCGAACGCCTAACCATCGGACCGCTGAGCCGGCATCCAATGGTGTTAATGTCCAACTCTGATTGATCTAGGGATTTCGGAAAAGTGATTGGTTAAATTAAGTTAAAGTATTACAAGTCGGATTAATAACAGTTTTCTTTTAGGCTCAAAGAAACATGTATATGGGGTTTTTTTAAAGCAATTTAATAAAACCATGGATTATTTTCTAAATATTGTCACCATTTAGACTTGTTGGGAAAGTATAGATGAATTCGTTTGGCAGTTGTTTTTCAAAAACTTACTGTGTTAAATGGGAATCATTCAGGTTTTACGATGTTATAGTTTAGTTACTTACCCACCTACTCCTGTTAACCCTAATGCAGCATAAGCTTGTGACCAGCATTCTAGAAACTAGTATGTTCTAAGCCTTCCATTCCAGTTCGGTCCAATTAGTGTTAATTCTTCTCATGTCTATCTCCATTTCTCAGCGTAACATGTTATTTGGTCTTTCTTTTTTCCTTTGGCACTGAGGGTTCCAAATGAGGGCTTGTCTCGTTACACAGATGGATGGATGTCTTATGAACTTCAAGTGCTCCTTCCTATTTTCAAGCTCTACTGAAATCTATTTCGTTGTCTTCCACAGATTGTTGCTGTGAGCGTCCGGCCAACAGATCTAAAGTATTTTGCGTAGATAAATGTTAATAAACACTTGTATCTTGTGGATTATGTGTTTCTTGGTTCCCCCCCCCCCCCAAGTTTTCGCTCCGCACAATAGATCCGTCTCAACATTTGTTCTGATAAGTCGTTGCTTTGATGTTAGTTTGTGGTCGTTTTGAGTTCTAGATGTTGTTCATTTGTAGATATACTGCTTTTGCTTTGCCAGTCCATGCCTTTGCATTTGCATTTTTTGATGATTCTGCCCAGATACGTAAGGTATTTTACATCTTTCAAAACTTCTCCGTTAATTGTGATTTTGTTGGTGTAATTTGTGTAAGATTTTGATTCTTCTCTTGTGTATGTTGAGTTTTACTACTGCACTGGTTGTCTTCTTCTGACTTTACTGTTGTGTGATGGATAGAAGAGCTAAATCAGCTGCGAATCGTCCAGCTGAATCCAAGCTATCCATTATATCCTTCGCTTCCCCCTCAGATGTCGACGTCTTCATAATCCAGTCGGTCATCAGCAGAAAGAGAAAGGGTTCAGTTAATCAACCCCATGTTTTGGTACAACACTAAAAACTGTATCTTAAAAATCAAACCAACATGGTATAATTCATTTCTTGCAAACTACTAAAACTACTTACAAGTAAAATGTTACTTTAACACATCATTGTTATTATCCTAACTAATCTGAAATTATACAAAATTCTGTTTATTTCTTAAATTCTTACAAAAAAAACGCGATTCACATTACTACTACTATCTACAAAATATTAAGTACTATATCATAAAAATTCATTTTCTGCTTTTCTCCTTTTTTTCTTAAAAAGAAAAATATTTTAACTTATTCATTATCACTGCAAATACTTTAATTGTTCACAAATGAAAAAACCCACTAGTTTGTTAGCTTAAGAGAAAATCAGAGAGAAACACACAGATCAAGGAGAACGCTATTTGTACGTATATGCATACTGACACTAAAACATTTCACAAAATGTCTTTTTTTAAATAAATAACTTATTAGGGAATAAATTTTTCCTTCGTGTGGGTTACATTATCTTACAAAAGCATAAAGGCATTCATGTTTAACGCTTCGCTAAGAATTCACCAAAAAAAATTACAATTTTCACTGATTTTATTGAGTAATTACATAATATGAAATTAGCATGATAAATTAGGGCCTTTCTAGTTATGGATTTTTCAGGAAAAAAACAAAGAATGTAGTTGAAATTACGGGTAGAAAGGAAACTTTTTTTTTCTGTTCATAACATCTGATAATAATCGGATGATAATTTTATTATATACACATAGAAATCTTATAATGATTTATTGTTAGTCAAGTGATGTTTTGAATACGTTAAAGATTATTATTAATGTTGCTAATGGCTCTGTTCCATATTCAGTCAGTCAGTCAATGACATAGAACTTTACACGTATGTATATCAGTTCAGGGTGCTAAATCATAATAGCACAAATACAGGACTGTCAATTCGAATCACATAGCGGTAGAGGTAGTAGCAATGTTACCGGTAATGGAGAAGATTAGGGTTCGAAGATATTATTCAAGAAGTATGATTCGGTCAGATAACTTTCGAAAGAGAAAGATAGAGGTGATGAGGAATTCAGAAGGTTAGGATTTGAGAGAACACAAAGAATGAATGCACCTGCTCCATTACAAATGATTTTGAACTATGTCGTTCACGGTAGCCGACATCTACCAACATGACTCACTCCACTTGTCAGTGACTTCCAACGTACTCCCACACTGCAAAACCTCAATCTTTGAGGCAGTCGGTGGTTGAGCATACGTGAAACATATCCCGACTACCTCAAATGATGAAGTTACAATACTTCATCTATTGATTCGCCATCTATTAAGTTCGTCACTAGGTACTCTTGAAGCTGTTACGAGTTCACGTTAGTCGATAAACGAGAACGAGACAATTAGCAGCGTTCAGGTAGGCTATCTTGATCTGAAATGGCTAAAGAGATGTCTTGATATAGTGTAGAAAGTGTATTCTACAAGCACCCAGCAAGCACAATACATTCAAGCACACAACTCTTGTTTATTTATACATCATAGAAACGTCCTTGGGACAGTCACGAAAATAGCACACTAAAATACACAGCAGCCAATCACAGCCATGGATTTTCTTGATGAGATATGAAATCTCAAGGTCAACTGATCAGCCCATGCTCGCAAACATGGAATCTAAGATAAGGCATTTATCGAGCGAGTTCTGGGAATCTAGCATCCCCAACACAGTCCCTACCTAGTACTTGTTTCCTAACGACAAAATTGCATACTCGTTTATCACAGGATACACGAGAAATGCTTTGAAGACACCGATGCTCGAATTCTAATAACCTACTAATATCCTCAACTCTTTCCGATCATGTTTCTCATCCATATAGTAGGACAGAGAGAGCTGCTGTTTTTAATAGACTCGAAATGCACAGCATGAACAGGCCAATGCAACGCATTAGTCAGTCAGTCAGTTACAACGTAGAACTTCGTAGGCACGTACATCAGTTCAGGTTGTCATACCACATTAGTACAGAGACGCAACTGTCAGTTCAAATCTCATAGTGGTAGAGGTAGTAGAAGTATCAGCACTAATGGGGGAGATTAGGGTTCGTGAATATTATTCAAGAAAAAGAATCAACTGAAAAAAAACGCATCCCGCTTACATGACTGTCAAACTCATTTTTATTGGCAATGGTGATATGCAATACAAAGGCACTAGGGAATGTTGCAAAACAACCACCAGTATCAATGAAATCGGTCACCCTGCTAACTAATTTTGTATATAAACTGTTAGCCATACCTTCCAAAACAATGCCAAGCCATCTATAATATTCACCGCGAACCTCTGGTCTCATTGGAAACCTTCAGCTATATGTAGCAGTATAGAAAATGGTATACACATGGAATGTCATACAATAGCAAGCGATGCAACCCAGTTTGATGCAAAATGATCTCAAACACTTTCATTACCCTTTGTCTCATGTCGGCTTATGATTTGTTCGTAATACCGAGATTTTTATTTTTCGACTATATGTGATCTGAGTTAGGGGGTAGTATCCCTATATTTTTCTCTAGTTAGCGTTTTTTTGACGAGTTGGTTTTTTACGGGACTAGGTTTATTATCCCCATCCTCAACCCTCCCTCTCTATCCGAGCTTGGAATCGGAAGTAACCCCATAGAAGGGCCCCAGGCGGAGCTTCACGAAAATTTACAAAAAAAGTACGGATTGATTATAACTTTTAACTTAATATCATTCACTCAGATTGATAACGATTCTCTGTTCACTTCAGTGCTGCCATTTTCTCAACAAAAACAACCGAGTAAATCTATGTATGTGATTAACAAATTTTTTTTGTGTTTTTTTTTGTTAGTTTTAAAATTTTTACCACACAAAAATAATAATTTTTGCATTAAATGGCTCCATAAATAAAACCATTTTTTTTGATAATTATCTATCAGAGAAATAAAAAAAAACACGATTATCCACCATATTGATTAAAATTTTGCAATTTGTAAATGTTATTTCAATACTTGATTATATTGGAATTATGTCATGAAATTGAAATGTGAATTTTCTTTCCCATTTTTTTTTATTCGATAAGTTTCAGAGAAAAATTGAGATAGTATTCAGTTAAAAATTTCATTATATAAACTGCAAATATCTTTATCGATTTGAGTTATGAAATGATAGACATTAGCGAGTACTAGATGAATATAGTTGAAAAACAACTTGCATGATAGACGACTTTTTTTAAATCATGATTCTGTAAATGTTGGATCACCGTTAGAAGAAACATGGAAGCATTTAAAGATGGCTGCACATCCACGACTTCTGCTACAATATCGTCTATTCATCACATAATGTCACCGAAAGTTTTAATCATCCCGGGACAGCTTGATAGTGACTCGTGAATGAATGTCTGGATTTTTTCAGCTTTACAGACCATCGTAGATAAATCTAGCCACAAACAGCGGATGAAATAATTACATTTTAGATTCAAAAAATGTATGCACCACACATAACAAACCACCGCCTCTCTTGTTCACCTATTGTGAATCATATTTGAACAACCACTTAGAAACATAAACCACCAGTGTAGCAGCAGTCTCTACAGCAGCAGGTCTCAAAATACATTAAGGAAAAAGCGAAATTCTCCGATGCAACACAACATGCACCAACTAAATCACTCTTGATGGAGATGCCTTGGAGGACGTTTACACCTTTACATATCTGGGCAGCATCATCGACGTGAAAGGTTGATCCAATGAAGATGTGAGGGCGCGGATTGGCAAAGCGTAGGCTGCATTTCTACAGTTGAAAAATATCTGGAACTCCAAACACTTTTCAACCAAAACCAGAATCAGGATTTTCAATACAAATGTCAAGACAGTTATACTGTATTGAGCGGAAACTTGGAGAACTACAAAAGCCATCATCCAGAAGATATAAGTGTTTATTAAGAGTTGTCTTGGCAGAATACTTCGGATTCGTTGGCCAGACACGATCAGCAACAACTTACTGTGGGAGAGAACAAACCAGATTTCAGTGGATGAGAAAATCAGGAAGAAGCGGTGGAAGTGAATAGGACACACACTACGAAAAGCACCTAACTGCGTCACGAGACAAGCCCTCACATGGAACCCTCAAGGTAAAAGGAAAAGAGGAAGGCCAAGGAACACATTACGCCGAGAAATAGAGAAAGACATGCGAAGAATGAACAAAAACTGGAGAGAACTAGAAAGAGAAGCCCAGGACAGAGTTGGCTGAATAGAAACTGGTTGGCGGTCTATGCTCCATTGAGGTTAATGAGCGTAAGTTCAAGGTAAGGTAAGGTTAGAAAAATAAGGTGTCAGTATAAGGAAACGTTTCAAAGTGCGAATAACTATTAACCTTAATACCTTGAATCGACGACAGCATTTCTACAATTGAAAAACATCTGGAACTCCAAACAAATATCGACCAACATCAAAATCAGTATTTTTAATACAACTATCAAGACAATTCTACCATATGACGCGGAAACTCGGAGAACTATCAAAACCGTCCTCCACAATATACAAGTGTTGATTAACGGTTGTCTAAGCAAACTACTTCGGATCTGTCGGCCAGACTCCATCAGCAATAGCCTACTACAGGGGAGGACAAACCCCATTGCAGCAGAGGAAGAAATCAAGAAGAAGCACTGGAAGTGGACAGAACACAGATCAGCTGCATCACTAGTCAAGCTTTCACTTGGAATCTTCAAAGTGAAAAGAGAACAAGAAGATCAAAGGACACATTACACCAAGAATTAGAGACAGACATGGAAAGAATGAAAGACAATTGGACAGAACTAGAAAGGAAGATTCAGGATAGTGTAGGTTGTAGAATGCTGGTTGGCGTCCTATGCTCCATTGGAGGTAACAGGCGTAGGGAAGTAATGTAAGTAAATACACTGAAGAGGTGTTAACTACTCAGCCAAAAGTTCACACTACTTTAGACGAAGATATTAAGAAATATAGCCGAAAACCAAATGCAGTAATAAGTTTTATTCTTCCACATTATTCGTCAAATTTTATAATGATGTGATATCGTTTAAAACTTGTACTTCATAATCTTCATGTTTAGTTGCCTCGTTTTATCACATAAATTTGTAGTTACGCCTCGATTTATGCTTGACACTTCGACTTAAACATAATAATCATTCGTCCACTGTACAAATTTGTCTAACATGAACCAATATTTTTTCAATCATCAGTGTTTTGGCAATAATTCGCTTTAAAAAGCCTTTATTGATCATTGTACCTGTTGTTCTCAATAATAACTACTTTCAAAACCGTATTAAATAAAGAAATCTTTGATGATATATATATTATTTCCCGCAACTCTTTAGGCATTCTTTCTTTTACAGACTGTAACATTTAACTGTCAATGTCTCTCCATGTGTCTCCAATTGCTATTAAACGACATTTATGTATTAATAATTAAAAATAAAAGATGATTTTCTATTTCAAACAATAAAAAATGATGTCATTAATATTCATATCGGTAAAAACAACCAGAAAAAAAACACTTAACTGACTGTTTAAAAAGAATTTAAACTAATCAGTGAACTAATCAAGCGATTGAGAATGAGTTGGTAGTGCTTTTTCGGAAAAACTAAAGGTTATTACAAGATAAACTAATGCTTTGGTAAAAATATACAGTTAGACAAGTAAAAAGTAGGTTTTTAGTAAACTATTCTCCAGCACTCTTAAGCTTACCATTTTCAAGTCGGGAAGAAGTTCAGGAAGTGGATGGAACACTCATTGAAGCTACCAGTCAATCGCCTGATGAGGCAAGCCCTCATTTGGAATCCTTAAGGTCAAAACACAAAGAGGAAGATGAAAGAAGATATTACACCAAGAAATGAATACAGACATGAGAGGAATGAGTACCAGTTGAACAGAACATGGAAAGAAGGCATAGGACAGTGTAGGTTTAAGCCTATGATCCAATGGCGGTAACAAGCGTAAGTTAGTCAGTAATTAAATAAGTAATTAATTAATTAATTAATTAAGTAAGTAAGTAAGTAGGCAAGTAAGTAAGCAAGTAAAAGTAATAGTCATGCATATTTAAATAACCTTCACTGTTTGTAAAATGTAAAATTTGAAAGCTTATTGTTGAGTAAATAGTGTTCGGTAGTAATTTTAAAACCACTCTTTATATGTTAACTTGTATAGCAGTAGCTACTGGGTACTCTTCGTTATACTTTCATGCTGATTCCTCAATCATGAAAAGTGGCGATCAAAAGTGTATGGTTAAATATGGTATGAAAAATAGTTACAAGGGAAAAAAGATCTTTGTTAGTTAAACCTTTGATTTTAACTAAATAATTACTCAGCCAATGAAATGAACCCATCCAATATTGTACCGGCACCCATGAACTTCTTAATTAATGTTGGATCACCAACTATTGAAGATGTCAGTATGGCCATCCAACAGAACAACATTCAAGATGAGGTACTGAAATCAACCATTTCAATAACTACCGAAATGTTCCACGCTCTGTTCAGCATTAGTTGGGATTAAGGACACCTCATCAAAATACCAAAGTAAGTAGTTTTTAGAAGGTGTGCGAACTACTACTCCTTCTACTACTATCAGTACCATTTACTATATCCTACACACAGAATTAACCTCGAGAGATGTTAAACATGATCATGTGGACTTTAAGATCATTATTAGTCTGAAAGAAAACAATACCTCCTCTTATTTCTTAAGCACAGATTGTAAGATCCAATTTTTCGAAGGCTTTGTTTGTGAAAATCCCTCTATGCATGTATAAATTTATAATTTGTCCTTATTGATTCCTTCAGTTGCACATTTTGTCAATCTGTTCAATTCTATTTTGATATGATAATGTTTGTATTTTATGATAGTTTCTATTTTTTGTACCTTTATCGAGCTTCTATGTTTCTTTCTAGACTGCATTATGTTGTTTTAGCTGATACTTAGTTATGGAGACAGCCATATTGATTTGTTCTTCTGTTGGTTGAAGAGGTTGCACTGACTGGGAGTGTGCATTTTGATTGTGAATCGGAGCATTCTTTCAGAATTGGAAACACTCTGTGACATCACTGAAGGAATAACGGAGTTGTTAAACTGTCTAAATAATATAAGCTTTACTTACCCAAATCACTTGTTTTGGATTCCAACTGTGCAAGACGCGTGTCTAAACTTCCTTAAAAGTTATTCTTCAGTTCAACCCTGTTGGGGATGTTAGATCCCCAGAACTCGTTTGATAAATGCCTTATCTTGGATTTCACATTTCCAAACATAGGCTGATCAGTTGACCTTGAGATTTCATTTCTAACCAAGAAAATCCTTGGCTGTGATTGACTGCTGTGTATTTCAGTGTGCTATTTTTGTGACTGTCCCAAGGACGTTTCTATGATGTATAAATAAACGAGAGTTGTGTGCTTGATTGCAGTATGTTTGCTGGTTGTTGTAGAAGGCAAGCGAGCCAATTCCATGCAATGCAGAATGACTAAAGATTTAAGGTCAAACAAAAGTAGGCCAGATATGTGATAAGCGAGGTTAGAGTGCACAAACACACACACAACACACTAGAAGAGGAACAGTCAAGGCAAAAGCGAGTATTTGACAAGGTCAGAAGATGATCTCATAGTATTAGAATAGAACGGACAGGTTAATTTTTCTGAAAGTTTGGGACATGAGCTCGACATTAAAGTACTCGTATAACAGACCGTCATCACCCATGGAATTATTATTTACGTCTTGAGAATGAAACGGCGATTATTCTACGAGCGCCTTTTCATAAGATGTAAAATAATGTTCACTCTAAAGAACTGGTTAGACTCATCCATCAAATAACTGATAAGTATTCACCATTAGTTCATTAGTTCGCTTCATGACAAAAACTGAAATTAGAACAACACAGATATAAGCGAACAATATTACTGTTTTCGATTAGATCGGGCTTTACTCTAATATACATGAATATTTATATGAAAATGTTAAACCAATCAAGGTAATCTGAGTGATAATCACAATGAAATGAAAAATATAATAACTAAAGTTTTATCAATAGTAGGTGTTATAACGTGGATGAATAGACTTCAAATAATCAATAAAAACATCTCCAGTCGACCAGCGATCTCTACCCAAACGAAGGATAAGTTACCTGAGTTGACCTCCTCCTCTATGTGCATTTACAAATTCAGCTGCTCCTGTGGAGATAGCAATATCGGGCGTACTTCCAGGCAACTTACAAAAACGAATGAGTGAACATCTCCCAGCATGGTTAACGAAGGGTCAGTCAAAAACAATACGCAGTTCTATCTTAGCACACCTGGTAGATAGTGGTCACATTGTAGATAAATCTAGATCTTTCCGGGTGATTTGTCGTGTACCTCCATCATTTCCCAACGGAGTTTGATCCCGTCTCCTACATAAAGCAGAAGCCATAGGAATTCGTACATTCAACCCCAATTTATGTGTTCTGAAGAAATTCGTAACACCCCTATCTCTTCCGTGGCCGGATATGACGTAACGAACGATTGATATTATATATTTTTTTAGTTTTACACATTTGCTTATTACGTAATGGTTTTAATGTTTTTTAATGATTATTTGAAGTCTATTCATCCACCCCTGACCTATTTTATAATTTTCTTACTACTATCAGTACACCTGTCTTCCTGCCATCCACTTGTACTTTTGCCTATTATATGTAGTTTGCATTACGGGGTTGTGAAGATTGTTAAGTTACACATTTTTGAAACCATGAATCGATGTTAGACCACTAATAAAAACCTGGAAGCACTGGAGGGCCGTTTCGTCCTTGTATGGGACTCCTCAGCAGTGCGCATCCACGACTCCTGCACTCCGCAGGATTCGAACCCAGGACTTTCGATATTGTAGGCAAACGCCTAACCGTCGGGCCACTGAGCTGGGTGTAGACAGTATCTACCGAAGACTGTGTATGAGGTTGCGCAACTCCGTGAATTTGATCAAGTTAGACATTAACACCGTTATATACCGGCTCAGTGGTCCGATGGTTAGGCGTTCGCCTACAACACCGAAGGTCCTGGGTTCGGATCCTGTGAGGTGCAGGAGTCGTGGATGCGCACTGCTGATGAGTCCCATACCAGGACGAAACGGCTGTTCAGTGCTTCCAGGTTTCTAATGGTGGTCTAACATTGATCGATTCATTGTTCCAAAAATATTATATGTAGTGACGTAATCTCCATTTCATTTCATTGTGATGATTATTGACTCGAATTGCCTTGATTAGTTAGAACATTTTCATAAAATAAATATTCATGTATATTAGAGAGTAAAGCAGCCTGATGATGATCTAATCGAAAACAACAACAATATTGTTCGCTTATTATCGGTGTTGTTCTAATTTTCACAATGAGAATCTTTCATATTCTTAAAAAATGAAATGCAAATTATTTTAGTAACAATCAAGAAAAGCATATATATCATAATGTTACAAACAAACGAATTTACTTTTTACTAAAAAACTTTTCACACACATACGCACGCACACTAAAATAAACATTTTGTTTTCTAAATTTAAAAAAATTTGTTGTATTAAACATGTTATTTAGAATTTCAATGGGTAAGGAGGTTAGTTGAAAGTGTTTGTAGCATGAGAATAACAGGGTTAAGCGGTTTTCGAATAAACTGATTTATATTTCATAAATTTTATTGTCTTGGTTTTTTGCATGTTAAAGCTTGTTCGTAGTGCAACTTATTCATTTCCCTTTTTTCGGTGATGTTTACTTTCATAGTTATCTTGTTAAAATCTAAGGAATAAGTGATGAAGAGGCTATCAATGTTATAGTTTTTTAGATAAATTTTCAAGTAAATATTTCATTATTTTGTAGTTTGATGTTGCGAGAGCCCACCTAATACGTTTCACCAAAATTTATTTACGCCTAGAAGAAATTGTTAGTTAACTGTTGAAACTCGTTTCACAGATAAGAAAGAGTATGCAATTAATTTTTAGAATTGTTAGCACAGTCAAAATTACACGTTTATGTTTACAAAAACTATTGAACAAATAAAATTTATTGTTGGAATAAATTATTGATACTGTGGTGCGCGCTACTTATAAGTAGTATATGACGCGAGTGTAAACGTAATGTCTGGCAGCAGAAGATGGGGGAAGATCAAGAAAGGAAGAGCGGGAACACCATGGGATTTGTATGAAACGCATGAACAGTGAAATGTCAGAAAATGGATTGATGTTTTGCAACAGGAACAGTCCAGTTCAATATGATGGATTGATATTTTGCAAATTAACGATTTACAATATTATTTTCCTATTTTACCAATTAACCCTCACAATACGGGAAAACGTAAACTCTGAATTTCGTGAAACCTTCTATTTATTTCATTGTGGACAATCATTACTTAAAACAGATGTTTCACAATAAAACAAACAGCCGATTGTGTCGATTATTGTTCTATTCAAATTCATGTCCAACACAAAAAATTACAGTGGTTGACTTTATCAAAACATGTTACAACTTCATTAATACTTACTCCCTTTCGATTGTTATCCCTAATGAAGCATAGACCGGTGATCAGCATTCTATAGCCTACTCTGTCCTTATTA
>OX103974.1:40998808-41018995 GCA_944470395.2 Schistosoma turkestanicum | reverse complement strand
GCAGCGTCATCGGACCGATCGTCTAGCATGTTTTGATTCGGTTGAACGTTGTTCGGCACGCTCAGTCATGTAAAACTTGGTGTTGCTCAGCAACTTATATAAGGGGCGCCCCCCACCCCCCCCTCTCCCCCCCCCCCCCCCCCCCCCCCCCCCGCCCCCCCCCCCCCCCCCCCCCCCCACCCCCCCCACCCCCCCCCCCCCCCCCCCCCCCCCCCATGCTATTTCGCACTGATCAATTCTTGCAGCCAAACCGACATCCATAGACGCCGCATAACTTCCCGACGAACTGTCTCAACTTCCTTTTCGAATTAGGCTACTGGCAATATTATATTATAAGCGTGAATTGACAATTTTCACTTGTAATGAGCTTTATTTCTCCGTTTCTTTTCCCCCCCCCCCCCCCCCACGGTTTATGCTCCCAACCAACATATGACGCTGATTTTCGCTATCTGCGACTTTCACTTATTAATTCTGAAGTCCACACAAATTCATGTGCAATTCTAGCTTTAAGATCCACTTCTCAACAGTAGCCTTGACACGTGATCTGTTTCGGTAAGGACTGTTACAAGATTACATCACGTCGCCATCATACAAGCTCAACATTATTTAGATTTACCTTATATAGTACAAGCAGGGGTCATCAATACTTCGTATACGTGATCATCGGTGCCTGCACCTATGCCAACCCGAACAGGCATCTCTTTAAATTGAGTACTGTTATACTACCGCTATAGTAAATGCTGTCCTATTATGCGACTCGCTATCTTGACACAGGTAGGTTAGCCTAAAATCCCTGACCGTAAATCCAGCACCGTAAACACCCGATGGCATTCTGTAAGTGTCGATGCTAGAATGTTGTGTACTAATGTGGCATTGCGCACAGTTTCAGGTAACTGTTAGTCTTATCATGTGTCTCTATAAGAACTGATGTAATATGAAAACAGACCTAGGAATACCGTGCGCACAATGCCATACAGTAGTATGAAACATTGTAGTATCGGACTTACAGTAATGCCCACGAGTGTTTACACTAGTCCGCTGGATTTACGGTCAGGTTATTGGACATACTACTTATAATAAAGATAGCGCAATCGCACAGAAGAGAGTTAATACGAATGGTTACTTATACGGGATAAACAGACTGATCACAATTTAAAAGAATGCCGTTCGGGTTGGAGGGTGCACCGTTGCACGTTCAGAAGATTGATAGACCCTGCTAGCTTAAGACGATCTAGAGAGTAATAGTATGTATGGTATATGGCGACGTAGTGTAGCTGTGTATACAGCCTTATCGGAAACAGATCACTACAAGATGTGGAGCGGATGTCTTATAAGCCGAATGACGCAATATTGGGGCTTTCGACACATTAATAAGGAAAAGTCCCAGTACGCGAAATAATTACAGCGTCATATTGTTGGGACTATAACAGCTGGAAACGCGAGAAATAAAGCCGATTACCGAGAGAAAATTCGTTACACACTAAACCATAGTGCGTTATTAGCCTAGATTAACGAACAAGCGAAGTTGCAGTACAGTTCCTGTAAAGAAGATGGAGCGTTGTATAGTCAGGTATGTAGATCAGAGAAGTTGCAGTCGAAATAGCAGTCGACGCCTTATTGAATAGTGAAGTGCTGAGCAACACCAAGGTTTACATGGACTGATGCCTGCCGAACAAGACGTTACAACCTGAATCAAAAAACAATGTCTAAGACGATCGTCAGTTAATGACGCTCTTTGCGACATGTCTCCTGAAGCCCCGGTAAAACTGTTTACAGTGTCTGTCGACACATTTGATGCCAAGTGATCCTGTGGTCCTTATATATTCTGGTGTCGGTATTGAGTCAGGCTGATAGAGAGTGGTGGTGAATACTGCACAAGGTCGTCGTTCCTTCATACGACACAGAGGGCCGGCGGGCGAACGAGCGGCATCGAACGGTAATTATTCAATCGATCGAGAAGTGAATGCCCTGAGCTTAATCGTGTATGTGGGCAGTATGGTAGAGAATGGAAGACGGGGTCGTACCTCTTAAGGTAAGACGATTTCAATCGAGACGGAATGGGAAGGACGGGCCACATGTGTTGACGTAGGCCCGTCAACGCACCCCATACGCGCAGATGAACCGCGTTGACTGCAGACCAGCCCAGATAAGACGGCGCTCGGGGCTTTGTAGTGGGTTGAATGTTGGACTCGATTGGGAGTGCAGTAGCGTCTGCCAGGAGTATGATATTCACGCATCTGGGGGGCATCGTGGCCAGGGTAGAGAGACAGACTGTAATGGGCGCAGGATTGATGTGTCTAACGACGGGCGGTTACTCAGTAGAGAAACAAACCGGATGAGGCCTGGACTTGGGGGCCAGTAGAGTGAGCACGTGTGCTTAGTTAACGGCCTAGAGAAGGTAGACGCCGCGCTAGAAACTCGTCTCGACATGCAGTAAGAGCGCGGACCCTAAGCCTTGCGGGAGGTAATCAGAGTGATTAAAGAGGGAGAAGATGTTGACAAGAGTAGAACAGATAAAGAATTAACAGTGTTGCTGAGGCAGAAGGAGAGACTGAGAGTGAACGGATACGGAGCCTTGACCTGGCGGGATGATGACGAGAATTGGGTAGCAATAATCCCAAAAGATCTGCGCCAAGAGATGATTCGTGAATGTCACCAGGTAGCGCATACAGGTATTGCACGGACAACTGATTTGCTGCGACAAAGTGCGTACTGGCCAGGTATGAGAGACGATGTTGCACGATATGTATTAGCGTGCCAGCGATGTCAACTAATGAAAGGAGATCGATGCATACGACCGCCATTGCAGTCAATTCCAGTAACAGCAGTTGGTGATTTGTGGTCAGTAGATGTTATGGGACCGTTCCCGCAGACGACAAGTGGTAACCAGTACCTGCTGGTGATGACTGAGCATGCCACACGATGGGTAAATGCCGTGCCGATGGCGGACCAACGTGCAAGGACGGTGACGGAAGCGGTAATGCGGCACATTGTGGCGGACCATGGGATACCAAAGATAATATTAACCGATCAAGGTCCCTGTTTCGAGAGTGATGAGTTCAAGTCCCGTCTAAAGCAGTTAGGTATCAAGAGAGTACGAACAACGCCGTATCATCCACAGACGAATGGGTTAACGGAAAGGAATAACCGAACGCTAAAGGAATGGCTAGCATCTAAAGGGGGTGACTGGGAGAAAGAATTACCATTAATCTTGCTGGCACATCGTGCCTCGGCACAGGGAACAACCAGGAAGTCACCGTTCCAGCTGATGTACGGCAGACGGCCGAGACTACCAACGCATGATAAAACCTGGCCGCAACAACAGAGATGGAATACAACAAGATTGAGAACAGAGCGGAGACAAGCAATCAGGAATGTGAGAGAGCAACAAACATCAGACATGGAGAAGTCAGAACAGGAGAGAAAGAACTGGAGATTGTTTGAAGTGGGAGATCAGGTGAAGTGTAGAGAACGGAAATATACCACAGGAAGAGGGCCAGGGTCAGGTAAGCTGATCCCGAAGTGGGAGGGACCGTACGTCGTCACCGAGAGGCGCGGCGCAGTGTATACGATCCAGAAAGGAAACAAACAGAAACGCGTGAATGCCAGTGAACTCCAAAGGTGGTTCCAAGTGCGCCAAGAGGGCGAGCCACAAACACTGATGAAGAAGACGGCTGTACGGAGATCAGAAAGACTGCGACGACAGCTTATTAAAAGGGGGGACGAGTGTGGTGCTGTGGTGCGAACTACTTATAAGTAGTATATAGCGTGAGTGTCAACGTAAAGTCTGGTAGCATAATATGGGGGGAAGATCAAGAAAGGAAGAGTCAGAAAACAATGGAATTTGTATGAAACGCATGAAGAGTGACAATGGATTGATGTTTGGCAACAGGAACAGTCCAGTTCCATAGGATGAACTGATCTTTTGCAAATGAACGATTTACGATATGGTTTTCCGATTTTACTGAGTAACTCTGTAATTTTCGTTAAATACAATTCGGTTGCCTCCACCTGTGTTCTCATTCACTACATTAGGAGATAAGTTTGTCACGTATATAGTTTACTGTGTTGGTGTTTCGTTCTTTGAGCTGAATGTTTTGGTTGTGGAGCTTCCATTGTTCTTCTGAACAACAGCATCATCAGCACAAACTACTTCAAATAGAAGTGAATTATTAGAATTTCTCTGTGGATGGTCTTAAGGGTCAACAGCAACCAATCAATATCCAGGATCATACGTGGCTCAGATCACTTGTCAGTGAATTCGTGGATTTGTGCCATGTTTTGGTTTAGCCGCCCCTAGCTTTCTTCTAGCCTAACCCCTAAACCAGGCATCATCGCCCATGGTTGGACATTTGTACTACATTTCCTAAACATCTCAACTAATGAAGTCTCAATACTTCATTTATTGATCTACTATCCTTACATGATATCCTTTTCCTAACAATAACAACAATGCTTACTAAACAGTTTATATTAGGTTAATATGTCATACATATAGGGTGTGTATCAAAAATATATCTTATTCATAAGACATAATGCACTAGAACAATAGCTAAATATACTGTATTATAGTAAAAAATGTAAGTAATTAACAATTTTAAATAAACCTGAAGAATTATTTTCAATGAAAAATTATAATAACCAGTAGTTAATTAACGTACCAGTTGAGTATGCTATCAGTTGAAAAAATTCATGTATGTTAGCCGATATTATCCTGATAATAAAGTGTTGATTTCTGATTATTTTTTCAATATCATAAAATTCACTGATCTCTGCTTACGGAAGACATAATCTACAAGATATCAGCGTTTATTAACAGTTGTCTACGCAAAATACTTCGGATACGCTGGCCAGACACTATAAGTAACAAACTACTACCTACGGGAGAGAACAAACCAGCTTCCAATGGACGAATAAATCAGGAAGAGCTGGATAGGACACAGATAAAAGGGAAAGAGGAAGATGGAAAAAAATATTGCGTCGAGAAACAGTGAGAGACATGAGAAAAAGAACAACATTTAGACAGAACTAGAAAGGAAGGCCTAGGATAGATTGGGTTGGAGAATTTCGGTCTTCGGCCTATGCTTCATCAGGTGTACCAGGCGTTATTAAGTAACTAAGTAAGTAGGTAAGCTTATAATTATTAAAGATACTAGGATATATGTAACTAATTTAAGAAACTTTATACAAATTACAGTACTTACTTACTTACTTACTTACGCCTATTACCCCCAATCGAGCATAAGCCGCCAACCAGTTTTCTCCAACCAACTTTGTCCTCCGCGTTCCTTTCCAGTTCCGTCCAATGTTTGTTCATTCTTTTCATGTCTTTCTCTATTTCTCGGAGTAATTTGTTCATTGGCCTTCCTCTTTTCCTTTTGCCTAGAGGGTCCCATGTGAGGGCTTGTCTTGTGACGCGGTTAGGTGCTTTCCGCAATGTGTGTCCTATCCACCAACGCCACCGCTTCTACCTGATTTTTTCCTCCACTGGTTTGTTTTCTCCCACAGTACGTTGTTGCTGATGGTGTATGGCCAACGAATCCGAAGTATTTTGCGTAGACAACTGTTCATAAACACTTGTATCTTCTGGATGATGCCTTTCGTAGTTCTCCAAGTTTCCACTCCATACAGTAGGACTGTCTTGACATTTGTATTGAAAATCCTGATTTTGGTTTTGGTTGAAAGTTGTTCGGAGTTCCAGATATTTTTCAATTGTGTAAATGCAGCCCTGGCTTAGCCAATCCGCACCCTCACATCTTCATCGGATCCACCTTTCTCGTCGATGATGCTGCCTAGATATGTAAAGGTGTTAACGTCCTCCAAGGCATCTCGATCAAGAATGATTTGGTTGGTGCATGTTGTGTTGCATCGGAGAATTTCGCTTTTTCCTTTATGTATATACAAATCACATACTGCTTACAATTATCTTTCAACTAAAGTAACTATCATCAATGATTAACTAATAATATATCAAAGCATTTAAAAGTACTTATCCTTAACCTACAGATGATAAATATTAGCATTATTTAAGAACAAAGGGATTCCAATAAAATTGATTTATTTCGGTGGAAAAAATGCAACAACAGTAGTATCTTGTTTCATTTAAACAATGGGAATAATGTTTCACCATAGCACAACTCATCAATCATGTGTTGTTATCTGTTGAATTTAGAGGGATGGAAAATACGTACAAATGAATGATTTTGGGCATTTAGAAATAAAGAGGAGTTTCTTTCTTCAGCCAGAATACGCACACGTATTTGTGTGTTCTCGATGAATAGATTGTGGATATACTGTGAATCTTGTATAGTGGAAGACAAGATTTATCTGAATAAGAGAAAAATCTAGGAACATTTATGAAAATATTTTTTTCTATCACTGATGCTGACTAATTTTTACCCACTTCCGTCTGGTACTCCTTAATGGAGCATACACAGGCCACAGAGCAGCGAATTACTTTTTATGGTTAGCGTTGATAACCATTTGTCCGACCTTCCTCGTTTATCTGGCTTCGGAACAGGTAGTGAACTTCGAAGCGCTCCAGGTGGAGTTGATGGCTACTAATGACTACTTGAGAAAAAATATAATTTAAAAGGATATGGGATGTTTAGTTTACGTGTAGATACTGAGATACACGTATAATCCAACTCACGCAGTCTGAATTCAACACAAAATTCATCCTGAATTCCTCTGTTTCACTTATTGTCCAGTCAGTCAGTCAGTTGCAACGTAGAACTTCGTACGTAAGTACATCAGTTCATGTCGCCATACCACATCAGCACAGAGATATAATTGTCAATTCAAATCCAATAGTAGAAGAGGTAGTAAAGGTATTAGAAGTAATCGTAGACGTTAGAATTAGAAGATATTATTCACGAAGTGTGATTCAATGAGATAAGTTTAGAAAGTAAAAGCTAGAGGTGTTGAAGAACTCAGAAGATTAGGATTTGAGAGAACACAAAGAATAAATGCACTGGCGCCATTGCGAACGATTTTGAGCCATGTCATTCAAGGTCTCTAACCATCGATTATTATCATCTCGCGGACCCCAACCAGGTAGTCGACAATTACCGACATGGCTAAGTCCACTCGTCAATGACTTCATGGATTTATGCCATGTTTTGGTTTGACCGCCCCTAGCTTTCTTCCAACCTATTCCTACACCACACAACAAAGCTCGACGAGGCAGTCGGTGGTTAGGCATACGCAACACGTGTCCCTAACCACCTCAACCGATGAAGTTTCATTTTTTCATCTATTGATCTGCCATTCTTACCTAGTACCCGTTTCCTTATTGTCCAAAAAAGTATATAACGACTTGTAACTACAGACAATATTAAAAGATCCAATTGCTGGGGATGTTAGATCCCCAAAACTCGCTTGTTAAATGCCCTAATTCTTGGATTTCATGTTTGCGAGAATGGGCTGATCGGTTGACCTTGAGATTTCATTTTCCACCAGGAAAATCCTTGTCTGTGTTTGGCTGCAGTGTATCTTATTAGTGTGCTATATTTGTGACTGTCCCAAGGACGTTTCTATAATTTACAAATAAACGAGAGTTGTGTGCTTGAATGTATTGTGATTGCTGGGTGTTGTAGAATATATTTTCTACACTTATCAAGACTTCTCTCTTGCAGTTTGGCATTCAAGGTAGCCTATCTGGACGCTGGTTCATTGTCTCATTGGCGTTTATCGACTAAGGTGAACTGGTAATAGCTTCATGCGTACCTAGTGACGAACGTAACACCAATGAATGATCTTGTATCATAAAACACTCTATCTTGAAATTTTATTTATGATGGATATTTAAGTTCTTCATATAAATTTTTAGGTAAAGTTGTCATATTAACGAAACCAAAATACCGTGAAGTATAGAATGCAGTTTACTATCAATCCACATGAACTTGTTAATATTAATCATATATAATTTACATTGTAAGGTTGTGGAGATGGTTTCGTCCTGGTATGGGACTCATCAACAGTGCTACTCACGGCACTGAAACCTACGATCTTCGGATTTTCGTGGGGATGTTTAAATTCTGGACCACTGAGACGGCATCCAGTGGTATTAATGTCTATCTTCGATCAATCTCCTTTATTGCCCAACCTCATCTACTGTCTTCAGTGATCGATGCTTCATAACCGTTTCAGTATGAACTCCACTGGTTATGATTTCTCACTACAACTCGGCAGGAACATCGTCGCGGAACTTGTTCAATTATGCATTCGAGCGCAAAACCAAAGATCACGGGGTTCGAATCGTGCGAGTAGTAGGATTTGTAGATGCACACTGCTGATAAGTCCCATACCAGGATGAAACGATCGTGTAGTGCTTCCAAGTTCCCAATAATAGTCTAACCATGATTAATTGATGATTTCGAAAAGATTTACACTTCACTATTGATTGAAGAATAAATGAACAAATTCAATTCTGATTAATTGAACCTATTGAAAATAAAAAGTCTCCAATGGAAATTTCTAATATTTTTTTTTGTGAAAATTGAATAGAGATTTATGACGTGTATACATATTTAATTAAGAAGAATTAGACATAATTTTTTGCTTTTCATGATTTGCATCGATTCCTCTGTTGTTGTTGGTGGTGGTTTTTCCTCCTTTTTTTGTTAAAAAAAAAAATTAGATTGAATTAATTCTGTGAAATGTACATACATATATATTTAGCTTGAGGCATAAAATCCTCATTTTTATTCTATCAAATGTGTGGAAAACGTTTGCGTTTTGGAAATACAGATTAGGTCGGAATGAAAATTTCCAAATTAAATGTTACAACTCAGCTGCTATCTTGAAGAGAAAACATCTTACTACTGCTACTACTACTACTATGGGGCGAGCTACTTATAAGTAGTATATGACGTGAGTGTCAACGTAATGTCTGGCAGCAAGTAGATGGGGGAAGATCAAGAAACGAAGAGTTAGAAGAACACAATGGAATTTGTATGAAACGCATGAATATGGTTCTCCAATTTTAGTGGGTAACTCTGTAATTTTCGCTAAATACAATCCGGTTGCTCTCACCTGTGTTCTCGTACACTACACTACTACTTCCACCCACACTACTGTTCACACTATTATTACTACTTATACTACCAAGAAAGTATGTAGGATCCAAAGTGAGATTTGGACTGAGGAATAACTATCTAGGCAGGTTAGATACGTGTCTTGCCCAGTTTAAATCTAAAACAAGTGATTTGAGTAAATAACGGTTCTATTATTCATCATATATATAAATATACATCATTACCTAAACAAATATTACTGTGATGCGAGCTACTTATAAGTAGTATATGACGTGAGTGTCAACGTAATGTCTGGCAGCAAGTAGATGGGGGAAGATCAAGAAACGAAGAGTTAGAAGAACACAATGGAATTTGTATGAAACGCATGAATATGGTTTTCCAATTTTAGTGGGTAACTCTGTAATTTTCGCTAAATACAATCCGGTTGCTTTCACCTGTGTTCTCGTTCACTACACTACTACTTCCACCCACACTACTGTTCACACTATTATTACTACTTACACTACCAAGAAAGTATGTGGGATGCAAACTGAGGTTTCGATTGAGGAACAATTATCTAGGTAGGTTAGATACGCGTCTTGTCCAGCTGAAATCAAAACAAGTGATTTGCGTAAATGACGGTACTATTATTCATCATATATATAAATATACATCATTACCTAAACAAATATTACTGTGATGCGAGCTACTTTTAAGTAGTATATGACGTGAGCGTCAACGTAATGTCTGGAAGCAGAAGTTTGGGAGGAAGATTAAGAAAGGAAGAGTTAGAACACAATGGAATTTGTATGAAACGCATGAACAGTGAAATGTCAGACAATGGATTGACGTTTTGCAACAGGAACAGTCCAGTTCGATATGATGGACTGATATTTTTCAAATTAACGATTTACGATATAGTTTTCCAATTTTACTGAGTAATTCCGTAAATTTCGCAAAATACAATCCGGTTGCCCCACCTGTGTTCTCGTTCACTACATTATCACTCAGTTATTCCACCAACAATTGTTCAATTAATCGAATCCACAGCAGATAAATGATATTCTATCCGTCCTGGATAGATCAAATTCGTTCTACAGGTAATATTTAGTTGCTTTATAACACGGGGTGTTTCCTATTCTGGAAGAATGCTTCAATGCACAATCAATATGCACGATTCCAGTCCATGCCAGCAACACAATCAAAAGAGGAACAAGTGAATATGGCTGTCGCCATGACTAAGTATCAGCTTAAACAACATAAATGCAGTTCGGAAAGAAATATAGAAACTCAGTGCAGACAAAAATATAGAAACTATGATATAATACAAATACTGACATCTGAAAATAGAATTGAACAGACTACACAAAATGTACAACTGAATGAATCCATAAGAACAAATGACAAAGGTATGCATGCAGTGATTTTCACAAACAAAACCTTCAAAGAAATGGATCTAACAAGTACATACTAGAATTATTCATATGACCATTGTCAATAATAATGGCGCAATTGACATTATAAAGAGTGAAACTATCCAGTAAGATTATAAATGAATAGTATAACAGTAAAAATGAAATATTATACTACAAAACCTTATTTAATTAATTAACTACTTTGGCTTTTTACCCCCGATGGAGCATTGGCCTATGACCAGCATTACACAACTTAGTCCGCCCTCAGATTTCTTTTCCAATTCTATCCAGTCGCTGTTTGTCCTCGTGGTTCTAAGCGTAGTGAAAGCTTTACTATTCTACTATTCCTCTGACCTTGAGGATTCCAGGTGAGCGCTTGTCTTGTGACTCAATTGGGTGATTTCTTCAATGTATGACCTATCCACTTCCAGCGCTACTTCCTGATTTCTTTTGTTTTATCCTCTCCCATATAAGGTTTTTGCTAATGGTGTCTTGTCAACTCACCCTCAGGATCTTGCGTAGACAAATGTTACAAACAAATATCTTCTAGATGTTGGCTTACGTGGTTTCCAAAGTTTCCGCCCCATTCATTAGAAGTATCTTGAAATTTGTATTGAAATTGGGATTATGGTGTTGATTGATAGTTGTTTTGAGTTTCAGATGTTCTTTAATTGTAGAAATAGCGCACTTAGTTTCCCAGTCTGCACCTTCAAATCTCTATCAGATCCACCCTGTTCATCAATGATGCTGCCCATATATGTAAAACTTTTACATCCTGCATGGTATCTCCATCAAGTATGATTTGGTTGGTGCATGTAGTGTTGCATCGGAGGATCTTGTTTTTCCTTGATGCATGTTGAGACCTAATGTTACAGAAGCTACTGCTACACTGGCCCTCTTTACCTTCAAGTTTTTGCTATGCTCGATAGACTTGGTATATCATCTTTGAAGTCTAGATCGTCCAGTTACATTCGAGCTCTGCATTATATTCAGTGCTTCCCTTCAGATTTTGGGGTTTTCATAATTCATTCAAGCAGTAGGAGAAAGAGAAAGGGTGAGAGTAGGCAACCTTGCCTGACGCCGGTCTTCACTTGGAACGAGTCTATGAGCTGTCTACCATGTTCACCGTGCGGTCTATCATAAGAATTCTGTATAATGTTGAATATTTTCTCAGGCACGTCTTAGTTTCGAAGAAGCCTTGATAGTGCAATGCTTTACACGTTGTCAAATGTGTTCTTTTAGTTAATGAAGTACAATTAAATATAAATTTGACCACAATGAGTAAAAGGTTTTCATTATAATAATGGAGTGATTTTCAGTCAGTCTCTAACGGAAGTTTAAAACATTAGCAACCATAGAATTTACAGTTGGAATCATTCTAAGTTTTAAAGATTTAGTCTTGATATAATTATGATTAAGTCTAATGATTGATTCGTAACTTGGTTGATGAAGATTCAATCCTGCTTAGAAAATTAAACAAACAGCAAATTGCAGTAGTCATAAGTAAATGAAAACATTACTCATAATTGAGTTACGATCATTTGTATGAAGAGCGATTGAGATTATATGAAAAGTTCAGAAAAACACTCGATTTAAATTCGAAGACATTAGCACTGTGTATTGTTAATGAAGCTAGGATAAGACAGCTCTCTAGTATCTCCATAGTTTACAATGGTGGTCTAGTCAAGTACAGTTCAAGATTTCAACTATGAATATTACCAGTATATCTTTAAATCTCCTACTTAAAACACCATGCATTCAATAGAGACTACAAGGTCACAGTGTGGTGCGAGCTACTTATAAGTAGTATATGACGCGAGTGTCAACGTAATATCTGGCAGCAGAAGATGGGGGAAGATCAAGAAAGGAAGAGTGGGAACACAATGGAATTTGTATGAAACGCATGAATAGTGAAATGTCAGACAATGGATTGATAATGGATTGAAGATTTGCAAATTAACCGTTTACGATATTGTTTTCCTATTTTACTGAGTAACTCTGTAATTTTCGTTATATACAATCCGGTTGCCCCACATGTGCTCTCAATCACTACAACAGGGTCCAACTCCTATCGCTCGACTAGTCTTCAAGCTCAAGATCTGATTCTATTCTGTAAACACTTACTACATATTTTAAAGTGTCATGGTATGCCTAAAAATCATATGATCGTAAGCAATGTAAGCTTTATATGATCCAGTCTACAGTCATGGAAATCGAATTTCTTTTATCACTATAGAAAATATATGCCAATTGTTTTCACTATCATTCTTGATGATAATAGAACTTTCTAGTTTTACAAACTGGCGCATAAATCCGTTGATTGAATCAACTAAAATGTATAAACCTATTGAATAGATTTGACTTACTTATTTAATTACTTACGACAGTTAGCCTTGATGGAGTATAGGCCAACAAGCAGAATTCTTCAACCAAATTTGTTATGAGCCTTCCTTACCGGCTCTACCTAGTTGTAATTCAGTCTTTTCAAATCTGCTTCCAGTTCTTCAGTCTACCTTATTTCCTTTGACATTAAGCGTTCCAAGTGAAGGCTTGCATCGTGATGCAGTTGGAAGATCTCCTACAAACCTTCAGCAATTTTACTTAATTTGTTCTTCAGCTGGAATCTGATTTATTCTCTGTCATTCTGCTCTTACTGTCAATCCCGAAGCCAGATAAACGAAGCAGCGCTGACCATAAAGTTAGCGTAGCCATCCGCGTAATAAATTAACATGCTAAAACCGCACCTACAGAAAATCGATTTAAATGCCGATATGCTGTTCAAATCTAATAGACATTGATCGATTCATGGTGTCAAAAATGTCTAACTTAACAATCTTCACAACCCCGTGATGCAAATTACCTGTGCTCACTACTGACTAGCTTCGTGAGGAATCTTCTCCGAGTTCTAGTGGGAAGACGTGACCAGTGAAGTTCAACCTGTTCGGGTGTAGGCAGTGTCTACCGAAGACTGTGTATGAGGTTGCGCAACTCCGTGAATTTGATCAAGTTAGACATTAGCACCGTTAGATGCACCGGCTCAATGGTCCAGAGGTTAGGCGTCCGCGCACAATACCGAAGATCCTGGGTTCGAATCATGTCGGATGCAGGAGTTGTGGATCTACGCACTGCTGAGGAGTCCCATACCAGGACGAAACGGCCGTCCAGTGCTTCCATGTTTCTAATTGTAGTATAACATTGATCGATTCATGGTGTCGAAAATGTGGGACTCAACAATCTTCACAATCCCGTAATAAAAATATAAATGAAAACCAACTTTTATTTCAATGATATTCGATTTTTTTTCAGGAAAAAAATCAAATAAATTTTGATTTTTTCTTAAGGTCAAAACAACTCCGGAAAGAGAGAAACAAGCTACAAACACCTATACATTTATACTTATTAGTGGAAATTTTGTGTTAAGCGGTTGAACAAAAATTTAATTTAAAGAAATTCTGATTCATTTTATTTATTGCGTTGGTCATCAATTAATTAAAATTCGATAATAAAAATTTTTTTATTCATCTACATATCTGAAAAAATCATATTTGAATAGAAAGGTAATAAAGATGATTGAAGATATTGATTATTTTTCGCCTTCGTTTATCCTCCAATCGATAAAAATAAGTAGAACTAATAAATATGATTGCAGTTTGTAGGATTATGGAGAAAGAGAGAGAGAGAGAGAGAGAGAGAGTTGTTTTTACACACACAGAATGAAATCATGAATGAATCATTGTTTTAGACTAAGACCTGGAAGTACTGGACTGCCGTTTCGACTCATCAGTGACAATGCGCATCTGTGACTTCTGCTACTCACAGGATTCGAACCCACCTTGCGGACCCCGGCTCATAGGTTCGGAGGTTAAGCGTTCACACGCGAGACCGAAGGTCTTGGGTCCGAACTTTGCGAGTAGCATGAGTCGTGGATGCGTATTGTCCCTGATAAGTCCCAGATCAGGACGATATGGCCATCTAGTGCTTCCAGTTTTTATCTATTGATTTTGGTCTAACAATGATTCGTACATGATTTCAGCGTGTACTAATGTTAGAAATTTCATTTGTTTGTTTTGATTAGTGGTTAGTAGACTATGTCAAGTGATGTCTATCGTTCTATTCGGGGGTATATTTTTGTTTAGTGGCTCCAAGTTTGACTCCGATTTTTACGATTAATTAAATATGCTATGATGTAAATAAATCTTTCTTATAATTTCTGTTCTCTCAAATCCTAATCTTCTGGATTCTTCAACAACTCTAGTTTTGACTTTCCAAAATGTTCTCACTGAATCATACTTCTTGAATAATAACTTCAAATCCTAACCTCTCCCATTACTTCTAATACCTTTACTACCTCTTCTACTATTGGATTTGAATTGACAATTACATGTCTGTGCTGATGTGGTATGGCGACATGAACTGATGTACTTACGTACAAAGTTCTCCGTTGCATCTGACTGATTGACTATTTGGGGAAATCCCGTCAGAGTGACGGCAGTGATTAGAAGCCCGATACGGCTTTTGATGTGGATGAATTTATTTCATAGATTCACACAGGCAAGCAATGAAAAGAATGAGAAGCGAAGCAAAGTGAAGCAGAGAAGGCGAGTGAGGTAACTCAATCTGATGAGACATGACTAAGTCAGACAAAAATAAGCTAGATATGTGATAAGTGTTGTATGCAATGCACATACGCAGTCAAGTAAAAACAATCAAGATTTCAAGTATAGATAGTTGATAAGTTCAAAAGGTGTGTAGATAATGACTTGAAAAGAATAGATTGATTAGTTTGTCCAAAGGTTCGGACAAACCGTGTGGGCTCGACATTTTAGAACATTCACTATACTAGTTTGAAGCACTTAATATCAAGCTCAAGTCGTAGTGAGAATATCAGATATCAAGCGCAATTTCATCCAGCTGACGGGTTTAGAATAGAATAATCCTACTGTTAGCCATTTTTTGAAAACAGCATTGAACATGCTTGATTTATGATCATATTAAATGAGAGACTGATTCAAGTCATTCCTAAATACCAATAACCGAGAAAAAATGCCCTATGTATGCATATTTACATGTTCCCACCAAAGCGATTACACTGGCAGATAGAAAGAACATATCTTACAAAGTCTTAGGTAGATGGGATTAAAGGCATCAAACGGTGCTGAAGCGAAACATCTCTGTGACGTAAGGAATCAAGTTAACAAACTGAACTGTTTCAACATCATCGACCGAAAGTCGAATTCTATCCTTCTCACCTTCAGTCAAGCCGAAGCCATCAAACGACTTAAGCAGAACGTATGTTGGATACCGGCCGTTTTTATTTGTTTTCATTTGTTTCTGCCAGTCCATGTCATCCAATTATGACTTCATATCCGGTGTTGTCCATGCCAACTTCGTCATTTAGATCTTCCATCAGAAGGTTGAAGCGCTTTATTGAGCCTTTCTTGACAACTAACTGCAGCATTCTGTAGGATTTATCTTCGATATCCTAATTATTGTCGTTGGTAGGCATATAACATTGGATGACGTTCATTGTTTTGAAGGATAATTTAATGATCCCGGAACTACGCGATTGCCACCCTATCAGTGCATTTTTTGGTTGTTTGCAACTTCTTGTGTGTGTGAGGCATTTTCTTTCGTAATGGCCAGAGTATGAAAGCATCTCTCCTAAAGCTAGTCTTACTTGTTCAACCTCCATCCAATGCGTTTCACTGATTACAAGCACCTCCAAGTTGTATCTTTTCATTTCCTCAGCAACTTGATTAGTTCTCCTAGTCTTCTACGATGTGCAAACACTCCATGTGCCTATAATGATGGTTTCACTGATTTTGGGATAAAATAAACCAGATTCCAGTAAAGGAAGAAATCAGAAAAAATCACTGAAAGTGGATAGGATGCACACTTAGTAAATAACCCAACTGCATTACAAGACAAGTCCTAACTTGGAATCCTCAAGGCCAAAGGAAAAGAGAAAGACCAAAGAACACATTTCGCCGAGAATCGCAACCAGAAATGAAAAGAATGACTAACACTTATTAAGAGTTAGAAAGGAAGACTGAGAAGATAGTAAGTTTGAGAATGCTAGTCAGTGGCTCCACGAGGGGTTACAGGTGAATGTATACAAAGTAAGTAATTACTGACCTTTATTCAACTTAAATCATATAATTCTTATGAAACTATAATCATCTACAAAATTATTCAATCTGATTTAAGTAGATTATAAGTGGAAGC
Source organism: Schistosoma turkestanicum (assembly GCA_944470395.2). Taxonomy (NCBI): domain Eukaryota; kingdom Metazoa; phylum Platyhelminthes; class Trematoda; order Strigeidida; family Schistosomatidae; genus Schistosoma; species Schistosoma turkestanicum. The sequence goes on along the minus strand of OX103974.1, from coordinate 41,002,338 downwards.
AATTATAAAAATATTCTTCTTGATTAGCATAAATGATTGAATAACAACTTTTCAATGTTCAACAACTTGGTCACACTCATGATCAATGTCTTCCCTGTTCAAGTGATACATTTTTTTGATGAATGGCAATACTAGTTTTTAACAAAACATTAAATCGACCGAAATTTTTTAATGATAAATAATTTGTAGCCATCATATTGTCTAAGGATTAAGAATCATTTGGAATGATTTATTTATGATATATGCATATCTATACGTATATTTGTTTCTCCGAAATAAATTGTTGAAAAGTCGATACTGATGTCTGTGAAATATTAATGCGTAAAATTTTTTGAATGATAATAAGAGAAGATATTCGTTTTTCTATGTTGTAGTACAAACATAATATCTGGAACTCTAAACGAATATCAATCAACACCAAAATCAGGATTTTCAATACAAATGTCAAGACAGTTCTACTGTATACAGAGGAAACCTGGAGAACTACCCAAGCCCATCATCAAGAAGATACAAGTAGTTATGAACAGTTGTTAACGCAAAATACGTTGGATTCGTTGACCAGACATGATCAGCAACAACGAACCTTTGGGAGAGAACAAACCAGATTCCAGTGGAGGAGGAAATCAGGAGGAAGAGGTGGAGTTGGTGGATAGGACACACATTACGAAAAGCACCAAACTGCGTCATGAGACAAGCCCTCACATGGAACCCTCAAGGTTAAAGGATAAGAGAAAGGCCAAGAAACACATTACGTCGCGAAATAGAGAGTGATATGAGAGGAATGAACAAAAATTGGACAGAATCTGAAAGGGAATCTCAGGATAGAGTTGGTTGGAGAAAAATGGTGGGGCGGCCTATGATGCTCCATTGGGTGTAACAGGTGTAAGTAAGTAAGCACAAACTTTAGCAATGAGTGATTTATCATTGTTATTCAGTTTAGTAAATATGAATTATACTACTAATAATTATAACTGAAGGAAATTTTCAACTAATTTTTTTGTATCGATGAGAAGGCTTTATTATGAAATAACTGTAACCAGAGAATTATTGACAACTAGCAGTTTAATACCATCATATTTACTTGCGGGACAAGTTTCTTCAATTGGAGTTATGGAGATTAGTGTTTTTTGCACAATAAAGTCATCAGTCAATCATTGTTAGATGACCATGAGAAACCTGAGAGTACTGGACAGCCGTTTCTTCCTGCTGTGGGACTCATCAGTGGTGAGCATCCACAACTCCTGCACCTCACAGGATTCGAACCCAGGACCTTCGGTCTTGCGCGCGAACGCTTAACCTCTAAACCACTGTGTAGTAATTCACCGGTGACACTGTCTAACTCTGACCAATATACATATTTTGCCTGACCTCACTTATTTGTCTTCGGTAGTTACTGCCTACACCCAACATAGTTGAACTACACTCGTCACGTCTTCACACTAGCACTCCAGGAATTTCCTCGAGAAGCTAGTCGCATGTGAGCAAATTTTACGATTCGTTAGTTAGAGTTATGGAGATTAGTTTTGTTAGACAATAACACCGTTGGATGCCGGCCCAGTGGTTCAGAGGTTAGGCGTTTACGAGCAAGATCGAAGGTGCTGCGTCTGTATATCTTAAGTTCTTTCTTGTTGGTTAAGTTTGTCATAGACTATAAGAATCTAAAAGCGGAAGTTTGTAGACATCAGCTATATTTTATTCCCCAGTTTTTTGTCAGTTGGAAGAGTCGTCGTGTTGTTTTAGAGATAAATAGATAAATTACTTAACTATGGGAAACCTTTCTGAATACATGTTTTGCTTAACTATACCTAAAATTCCCGTTTTTACCGAAAATCTTTTCGAAATAATGTCTAATACAAACCCTGCCTGTAGTCCCTCTAAGGCTACTGCCGGTCCCATGACCGAATAAAGAGTGAGGGGTTGGGGTGGGGGTTAGCGAACCCAAACTAACTCGCTAAAAAACAGCGCTAACCAGGAAAAAGTATGTAATAGTTCTATCTTAACCATCTGTCTGATGATCTGATCTGTTTAGGGAAAACATTTCACTGCAACTTAGTGTACTTTATTTCAACAATCATAGAAGATCACATTGATTGTGTGAAATTATTTAGAATTATTTAACTCAATATCTGTTCCTCTTTAAATTCTAATGTCGGCCATACCTTCAAGAGAAGAAATCGTTGTTAATGTAGTTTAAGACGTGAACTACTGAGTAATGTATTCATAAATAATGAAGTTCTGAATGATTCACTCAAAATGTTCAGACATTTTTTTGAAGTTATTACAAATAATCGATAGATTTGTTTTGAAAACATGTCGGCTGAGGATATTTTTAAATGACTGATTGGAGAGTAAATGCCCTGAACTCAGAAAGTAATAGAAATGTTCCATGTTTGGAACATTGGAATATGATTTATAAATTGGGTTTAGCGTAAATTTAATATATATAACTTAGAGTGAAATAGACAGTGACTAACCACTAACTAATTTAAGAGAATTCAGGGAAATGAATACTCATTGTAGTTCGGAACTAAAACTAGGTTGATACTATCTTGTGAAAGTTTTAACACATTGGTTCATAGTTAAAAGACTGTAAAATTTGTTTTATTGCGCCATCAACGCACCATCTTGTTAATGTTATTTTTCTCAATTTCAACTTGCATAAACTTCACCGATCTAAAGATCTCACCAGAGATATGTGAACTCATTAGGAATCTGATCGTAAGACGATAACTAAAACTTTACTCACTTTTGCCTGTTACCCATAGTGGAGCAAAGGCAGCCGACCAGCATTCTAAAACCTACTCTGTGCTCATCCGTTCTTCCCAGTGCTACCCAGTCGCTGTTCTTTCTTCGCATGTCTGTTTTCCATCGTCCTCTTCTCATTTGGTCGTGGAGATTGCGGACTAGGGTTTGTCTTGTGATGTGTGGTTTCCTCAATTTTTGTTCGATTAAACTCCAACAATTCTTCCTCACTTATTTCTCAGCTGGATGCTGACTTCTCATCTCACATAGTAGGTTGTTACTGATATTGTCTGGACAATGGACCTGAAATATTTTGCGTATAAAACTGGTAATGAATACTTATATCTTCCGGATGATGGCTTTCGTAGTTGTTCAAGTTTACGCCCCGTACAGTATTACTGTCTTGACATTTGTATTAAAAACTGTGACTTTGGTATTTGCCGATAGTCGTTTTGAGTTGCAGTTATTGTTCAATTACAAAAATGATGCTCTTTATTTGACAATCCACTTCTTTATATCTCAATCAGATCCAGTGTATTCATCAATGATGCTGCGCAGATATGTGAAAGTTTTTACATCCTCCACAGTTGATGAGATCGTTTTTCTTTTGTGTTTTGATGAAGTATCCTTCATCCCAGTCTGTTGGTACCTGTTCTTTATCCCAAATCTTGTTGAAGAGAATGTGAAATATTTTCGCAGTTTCTTCCACCTCTGCTTGTATCGCTGTTGCTAGAATATTGTCTGATCCCGCTGCTTTGTCGCTTTTGATTTGTCTGATGACCATAGTG
>OX103974.1:40957771-40998308 GCA_944470395.2 Schistosoma turkestanicum | reverse complement strand
CATTATTTATGAATACATTACTCAGTTGTTCACATTTTAAACTAAATTAACCACAATTTCTTCTCTTGAAGATTTTGTCGACAATAGAATTTAAAAGTGAACGGATATTGGGTTAGTAATTCTAAATAATTTCACATAGTCAATGTGATATTCTATTATTGTTGAAATAAAGTACTCTAAGTTGCAGTGAAATGTTTTCCCTAAATAGATCAGATTGCGGGACAGATGGTTAAGATAGAACTATTAAATAGTTTTTACTGGTTAGCGCTGCTTTTTAGCGAGTTAGTTTGGGTTCGCTAACCCCCAACCCAACCCCTCACTCTTTATTCTGTCATGGGACCGGCAGTAGCCTTAGAGGGACTACAGGCAGGGTTTGTATTAGACATTATTTCGAAAAGATTTTCGGTAAAAACGGGAATTTTAGGTATAGTTAAGCAAAATATATATTCAGAAAGGTTTCCCATAGTTAAGTAATTTATCTATTTATCTCTAAAACAACACTAATATTTGACCACTCTTCCAACTGACAAAAAACTGGGGAATAAAATATAGCTGATGTCTACAAACTTCCGCTTTTAGATTCTTATAGTCTATGACAAACTTAACCAACAAGAAAGAACTTAAGATATACAGACGCAGCACATTTGATCTTGCTCGTGAACGCCTAACCTCTGAACCACTGGGCCGGCATCCAACGGTGTTATTGTCTAACAAAACTAATCTCCATAACTCTAACTAACGAATCGTAAAATTTTCTCACTTGCGACTAGCTTCTCGAGGAAATTCCTGGAGTGCTAGTGAGAAGACGTGACGAGTGTAGTTCAACTATGTTGGGTGTAGGCAGTAACTACCGAAGACAAATGAGTGAGGTCAGGCAAAATATGTATATTGGTCAGAGTTAGACAGTGTCAGCGGTGAATTACTACACAGTGGTTTAGAGGTTAAGCGTTCGCGCGCAAGACCGAAGGTCCTGGGTTCGAATCCTGTGAGGTGCAGGAGTTGTGGATGCTCACCACTGATGAGTCCCACAGCAGGAAGAAACGGCTGTCCAGTACTCTCAGGTTTCTCATGGTCATCTAACAATGATTGACTGATGACTTTACTGTGCATAAAACACTAATCTCCATAACTCTAATTGAAGAAACTTGTCCCGCAAGTAAATATGATGGTATTAAACTGCTAGTTGTCAATAATTCTCTGGTTACAGTTATTTCATAATAAAGCCTTCTCATCGATACAAAAAAATTAATTGAAAATTTCCTTCAGTTATAATTAATAGTAGTATAATTCATATTTACTAAACTGAATAACAATGATAAATCACTCATTGCTAAAGTTTGTGCTTACTTACTTACACCTGTTACCCCCAATGGAGCATCATAGGCCCCCCCACCATTTTTCTCCAACCAACTCTATCCTGGGATTCCCTTTCAGATTCTGTCCAATTTTTGTTCATTACTCTCATATCACTCTCTATTTCGCGACGTAATGTATTTCTTGGCCTTCCTCTTATCCTTTAACCTTGAGGGTTCCATGTGAGGGCTTGTCTCATGATGCAGTTTGGTGCTTTTCGTAGCGTGTGTCCTATCCATCAACTCCACCTCTTCCTCCTGATTTCCTCCTCCACTGGAATCTGGTTTGTTCTCTGCCACAGTACGTTGTTGCTGAGAGTGTCTGGCCAACGAATACGAAGTATTTTCAGAAGAAAACTGTTCATAAATACTTGTATCTTGTGGATGATGGCTTTGGAAGTTCTCCAAGTTTTTGCTCCATACAGTAGAACTGTCTTGATATTGGCATTGAAAATCCTGATTTTGGTGTTGATTGATATTTGTTTGGAGTTCCAGATATTTTGTTTGTACTTCAACAGAACAAAACGAATATCTTCTCTTATTATCATTCAAAAATTTTAATCATTAATATTTCACAGGCATCAGTATCGACTTTTCAACAATTTATTTCGGAGAAACAAATATACGTATAGATATGCATATATCATAAATAAATCATTCCAAATGATTCTTAATCCTTAGACAATTTGATGGCTACAAATTATTTATCACTAAAAAATTTCGGTCGATTTAATGTTTTGTTAAAAACTAGTATTGCCATTCATCAATAAAATGTATCACTTGAACAGGGAAGACATTGATCATGAGTGTGACCAAGTTGTTGAACATTGAAAAGTTGTTATTCAATCATTTATGCTAATCAAGAAGAATATTTTTATAATTGCTTCCACTTATAATCTACTTAAATCAGATTGAATAATTTTGTAGATGATTACGGTTTCATAAGAATTATATGATTTAAGTTGAATAAAGTTCAGTAATTACTTACTTTTCATACATTCACCTGTTACTCCTCGTGGAGCCACCGACTAGCATTCTCAAACTTACTATATTCTCAGTATTCCTTTCTAATTCTTATAAAGTGTTAGTCATTCTTTTCATTTCTGGTTGCGATTCTCGGCGAAATGTGTTCTTTGGTCTTCCTCTTTTCCTTCGGCTTACAAGTTAGGACTTGTCTTGTAATGCAGTTGCGTTATCTACTAAGTGTGCATCCTATCCACTTCCAGTGATTTTTTCTGATTTCTTCCTTTGCTGGAATCTGGTTTATTTTATTCCAAAATCAGTGAAACCATCATTATAAGCACATCGTAGAAGACTAGGAGAACTAATCAAGTTGCTGAGGAAATGATAAGATACAACCTGAAGGTGATTGGAAGCAGTGAAACGCATTGGGTGGTGGTTGGACAAGTAAGACTAGCTTTAGGAGAGATGCTTTCATACTCTGGCCATGAACAAGAAAATGCCTCACACACACAAGAAGTTGCAAACAAGCAAAAAATGCACTGAAAGGATGGAAATCGCATAGTTTCGGGATCATTAAATTATCCTTCAAAACAAAAAGAATGAGATTACAGAGAACGTCATCCAAAGCTGTTTGCCGACCAACGACAACAATCAAAACATCAAATATAAATCCTACAGAGTGTTGCAGTCAATCCTCGAGAAATGCTCGAGTAAAGCACTTCAACCTTCTGGATGGAAGATCTAAAATGACGAAGGTATGGCATGGATAACCAACCGGATAGAAGTCATAGATTGGATGACATGGACGTGGCAGAGAACAAATGAAAACGGTGAAAGATTTAAGAACCTGCGTCTTCAACAAACAGGTCACTGGTAGCAGCATACAACCTACAATATTTTAAAAATCAGCATTATTGTAAAGTTAAGATACTTGTAACAGTAAAAGAGGTGGTGACGTCATCATGGTTCTGTGGTAAGTTTAGTGCGACATCATGATGAATGTCGTGAATAAGAATGAATATGTGAATACAAGCTTCAGGCTCATCAGATAACAATAAGCGATCACAGAGATATGATAATCGACTATAAGTAGTCGAATCATAAATTTTTAACAGTCCAGTCAGTCAGATTGCACGTAGAACTTCGTACGTAAGTAACATCAGTTCCAGTTGCCATACCAACATAAGCACAGATAATTGTCAATTCAAATCCAATAGAAGAAGAAGTAGTAAAAGTATAAGAAGTAATCGGAGAGGTTAGGATTGGAAGTTATTCAAGAGTTATGATTCTGTGAGATAAGTTTAGAAAGACAAAAGTAGAGGTGTTGAAGAATCCAGAAGATTAGGATTTGAGGGAACACAAAGAATAAATGCACCGGCGCCATTGCAAACGGTTTTGAGCCATGTCATTCAGGGTCTCTAACAATCGATTATTATCATCTCGTGGACCCCAACCAGGTAGTCGACAACTACCGACATGGCTCAGTCCACTTGTCAATGACTTCATGGATTTCTGCCATGTTTTGGTTTGGCCGCCCCTAGCTCTCTTCCAACCTATTCCTACACTACAAAACAAAGCTCGTCGAGGCAGTCGGTGGTTAGGCATACGCAGCACATGTCCCAACCACCTCAACTGATGAAGTTTCATTACTTCATCAATTGGTTTGCCATTCTTACCTAGCACCCGATTCCTAATAACAGCGTTGCTCACTCGGGTGTCCCAGGATATAAGAGCAATGCTTCGAAGACACCTATGATCGGAAACCAATAACCTACGAATATCTTCTGCTCTCACTGGTCATGTTTCACAGCCAAAAAGTAAGACGGAGATAAATTTATGACAATGAAGAATAACATGTGTTGAAATCAATCGATTCAATGATGATTTTGAAAGAAATGGTTTAATTAAAATAAGATTTTTTCACAAGAATGACCTAAAAAAACTGTACACTAACTATGGTAAGGAAAGATTTACAACTGTTTCCTTTCAGATACATACATTTTTTTCAGTTAGAGCTTTGGAGATTTGTGATTTTACACATTTGAAATCATCAATCAATCATTGTTAGACAACACCATTAGAAACCTGGAAGCACTGGACGGCCGTTTCGTCCTGGTATGGGACTCATCAGTGTCAATGTGCAGCCACGACTCCTGCACCTTGCAGGATTCGAACCCGTGACCTTCGGTATTGTGTGCGAACGCTTAACCATCGGACCACTGGGCCTGCATGCAACATACGTTCTGCCTGATTCGTTTGATGGCTTCGGCTTCACTGACGGTGAGAAGGATAGAATTTGACTTTCGGTCGATGATGCCGAAACAGTTCAGTCCGTTAGCTTGATTCCTTGCGTCACAGAGATGTTTTGCGATAGCGTGACTTAATGTCTATAATCTCATCGACCTGAGACTTTCTAAGATATGTTCTTTCTGTTCTACCGCCAGTGTAACCGCTTTGGTGGGGACATGTAAATATGAATATGTAGGGCATTTGTTGGTATTTAGGAATGACTTTAATCAGTCTCTTATTTAATACGATCATAAATCAAGCATATTGAATGCTGTTTTCAAAAAATGGCTAACAGTAGGATTATTCTATTCTAAACCCGTCAGCTGGATGAAATTGCGCTTGATATTTAATATATTCTCACTAAGACTTGATCTTGATATTAAGTGCTTCAAACTAGTATAGTGAATGTTCTAAACTGTCGAGCCCACACGGTTTGTCCGAACCTTTGGACAAACTAATCAATCTATACTTTTCAAGTTATTATCTACACACCTTTTGAACTTATCAACTATCTATACTTGAAATCTTGATTGTTTTTACTTGATTGCGTATGTGCATTGCATATTACACTTATCACATATCAAGCTTATTTTTGTCTGACTTTGTTATGTCTCGTCAGATTGAGTTGGCACACTGGCCTTCTCTGCTTCACTTTGCTTCGCTTCTCATTCTATTCATTGCTTGCCTATGTGAATCTATGAAATAAATTCATCCACATCAAAAGCTGTATTGGGGTTCTAATCACTGCCGTCACTCGAACGGGATTTTGCCAGAAGAGCAATTTACGGAAATTAGATGAACGATTTATTTACATTAGAGTATATATAATTAATCGTAAAAATCGGAGTCAAACTCCAAGCCTCGTAAACAAAAATATAGTCCCGAATAGAATGAAAGACATCGCTTGAAAACAATCTACTAACCACTAATCTGGGCAGCATCATCGACGAGAAAGGTGGATCCGATGCAGATGTGAGGGAGCGAATCGGCAAAGCAAGGGCTGAATTTCTACAGTTGAAAAATATCTGGAACTGCAAACAAATTTCAACCAAAACCGAAATAAGGATTTTCAATACACATGTAATGACAGTTCTACTATATGGAGCGGAAACTCGAAGAACTACGAAATTCATCATCCAAAAGATACAAGTGTTTATTAACAGTTGTCTACGCAAAATAATTCGGATTCATTGGCCAGACACGATCAGTAACAACCTACTGTGTTAGAGAATAAACCAGATTCCTTCAGTGGAGGAGGAAATGAGGAAGAAGCGGTGGAAGTGGATAGGACGCACACTACGGAAAGCACCTAGCTGTGTCACGAGACCAAGCCCTCACATGGAACCCTCAAGGCAAAAGGGAAAGAGGAAGGCCAAGGAACACATTACGCAGCGAAATAGAGAAAGATATGAGAGGATTGAACAAACATTGGACAGAACTGGACAGGAAAGCCCATGACAGAGTTGGTTGGATAAAACTTGTGAGTGGCCTTTGCTCGATTGGGGGTAACAGGCATAATTAAGTATGTAAGTACTAATCAAAATAAACAAATGAAATTTCTAACATCATTACACACTGAAATCATTCATGAATCATTGTTAGACCACTACCAATAGATAAAAACTGGAAGCACTAGATGGCCATATCGTCCTGATATGAGACTCATCAGTGACGATACGCATCCACGACTCATGCTACTCGCAAAGTTCGGACCCAAGACCTTCGGTCTCGCGTGTGAACGCTTAACCTCCGAACCTATGAGCCGGGGTCCGCAAGGTGGGTTCGAATCCTGTGAGTAGCAGAAGTCACAGATGCGCATTGCCACTGATGAGTCGAAACGGCAGTCTAGTACTTCCAGGTCATAGTCTAAAGCGATGATTCATTCATGATTTCACTCTGTGTGTGTGCGCGTAAAAACAACTCTCTCTCTCTCTTTCTCCATAATCCTACAAAATGCAATCATATTTATTAGTTCTACTTATTTTTATCGATTGGAGGACAAAACGAAAAGGTAAAAATAATCAATATCTTCAATCATCGTTATTGCCTTTCTATTCAAATATGATTTTTCCAAATATGTAGATGAATCAAAAAATTTTTATTATCGAATTTTAATTAATTGATGACCAACGCAATAAATAAAATGAATCAGAATTTCTTTAAACTAAGATTTTTTTCAACCGCTTAACACAAAATTTCCACTAATATATATAAATGTATAGGTGTTTGTAGCTTGTTTCTCTCTTTCCGGAGTTGTTTTGACCTTAAGAAAAAATCAAAATTTATTTGATTTTTTTCCTGAAAAAAAATCGAATATCATTGAAATAAAAGTTGGTTTTCATTTATATTTTTATTACGGGATTGTGAAGATTGTTGAGTCCCACATTTTCGACACCATGAATCGATCAATGTTATACTACAATTAGAAACATGGAAGCACTGGACGGCCGTTTCGTCCTGGTATGGGACTCATCGGCAGTGCGCACCCACGACTCCTGAACCTCGTGGGACTCAAACACAGGACCTTCGATATTGTGCGCGAACGCCTAACCTCTGGACCATTGACCGGGTCAGTATCTAACGGTGTTAATGTCTAACTTGATCAATTCACGGAGTTGCGCAACCTCATACACAGTCTTCGGTAGACACTGCCTACACCCGAACAGGTTGAACTTCACTGGTCACGTCTTCCCACTAGAACTCGGAGAAGATTCCTCACGATGCTAGTCACTAGTGAGCACAGGTAATTTGCATCACGGGGTTGTGAAGATTGTTAAGTTACACATTTTTGACACCGTGAATCGATCAATGTCTATTAGATTTGAACAGCATATCGGCATTTAAATCTATTTTCTGTAAGTGCGGTTTTGGCATGTTAATTTATTACGCGGATGGGTACGCTAACTTTATGGTCAACGCTCCTACGATTGTCCGGCTTCGGGATCGGCAGTAAGAACAGAAGAACAAAGAATAAATCAGATTTTAGTTGAGGAACAAATTAAGTAAAATTGCTGAAGGTATGTAGGAGATCTTCCAACTGCATCACGATGCAAGCCTTCACTTGGAACGCTCAATGTCAAAGAAAATAAGGTAGACTGAAGAACTGTAAGCAGATTTGAAAAGACTGAATTACAATTAGGTAGAGCCGGTAAGTAAGGCTCATAACAAATTTAGTTGGAGAATTCTGCTTGTTGGCCTATACTCCGTCAAGGCTAACTGTCGTAAGTAATTAAATAAGTAAGTCAAATCTATTCAATAGGTGTATACATTTTAGTTGATTCAATCAACGGATTTATGCTTCAGTTTGTAAAACTAGAAAGTTCTATTATCATCAAGGATGATAGTGAAAACAGTTGGCTAGTAGAGCGATAGGAATTGGATTCTGAAACCTTCTAGTCTCTATTGAATGGATGGTGTTTTAAGTAGGAGATTTAAAGATATACTGGTAATATTCGGTAATATCCGGAACTTTACTTGACTAGACCACCATTGTAAACTATGGAGATACTGGACAGCTGTCTTATCCTAGCTTCATTAACAATACACAGTGCTAATGTCTTCGAATTTAAATCGAGTGTTTTTCTGAACTTTTCATATAATCTCAATCGCTCTTCATACAAATGATCGTAACTCAATTATGAGTAATGTTTTCATTTACTTATGACTACTGCAATTTGCTGTTTGTTTAATTTTCTAAGCTGATTGAATCTTCATCAACCAAGTCGCGAATTAATCATTAGACTTAAGCATAATTATAACAAGACCACATCATTAAAACTTAGAATGATTCCAACTGTAAATTCTATGGTTGCTAATGTTTTAGACTTCTGTTATAGACTGATTGAAAATCACTGCATTTATATAATGAAAGCCTTTTACTCATAGTGGTCAAATTCATATTTATATGTACGTTATTATCTACAAGAAAGCATTTGACGTGGACAGGATAGCACTATGGGTGCTTCTTCGACACTATGGCATGCCTGAGAAGATATTCAACATTATACAGAATTCTCATGATAGACTACAGGGGGAAATCATGAATGGAGGACAGCTCATAGACTCGTTCGAAGGGAAGACCGGCGTCAGGCAAGGTTGCTTACTCTCACCCTTTCGCTTTTCATGGTGGTCGAATGGATAACGAAGACATCAACATCTGAGGGGAAACACTGAATATACTGGGCAGCTTGAATGCAGCTGGACGATCTAGACTTTACAGACGATCTACCAACTCTATCTAACACCGAAACAAATGAAGGTGAAGAGGGCTAGTGCAGCAGCAACTTCTGAAGCAGTAGGTCTCAACATACAACAAGGAAAAACAAGATCCTCCGACACAACACTAGATGCACCAACCAAATCACACTTGACGGATATACCGTTCAGGATGTAGAAATTTTCATATATAGGGAGCGTCATTGATGAACAGGGTGGATCTGATACAGATTTGAAGGCGCAGACTGGCAAACTAAGTGCGATATTTCTACAATTAAAGAACATCTGAAATTCAAAACAACTATCAATCAACACCATAATCCCAATTTCAATACTAATTTCAAGATACTTCTAATGAATGGGGCGGAAACTTGGGAAACCACGTAAGCCAACATCTAGAAGATATTTGTTTGTAACATTTGTCTACGCAAGATCCTGAGGGTGAGTTGACCAGACACCATCAGCAAAAACCAAATATGGAAAAAGGATAAACCAGAAGAATTCGCGAAGAAGCGCTGGAAGTTGATAGGTCATACATTGAAGAAATCACCCAATTGAGTCACAAGACAAGCCCTCACCTGGAATCCTCAAGGTCAGAGGGATAGTAGAATACTAAAGCGTTCACTACGCTTAGAACCACGAGGACAAACAGCGACTGGATAGAATTGGAAAAGAAATCTGAGGGCGGACTAAGTTGTGTAATGCTGGTCGTCAGCCAATGCTCCATTTAGGGGTAACAGGCGCAAGTAAGTATGTAAGTAAATAAGGTTTTACAGTGTGATATATCATTTTTACTGCTATATTATTCATTTATAATCTTACTGGATAGTTTCACTCTTTATAATGTCAATTGCGCCATTATTATTGACAATGGTCATATGAATAATTTTAGTATGTACTTGTAAGATCCATCGTTTTGAAGGCTTTGCTTGTGAAAATCCCTCTATGCACGTATACATTTGTAATTTGTCCTCATTGATTCCTTCAGTTGTACATTTTGTTCGTCTGTTCAATTCCATTTTGAGATGTCAGTATTTGTATTATATCATAGTTTCTATATTTTTGTCTGCACTGAGTTTCTATGTTTCTTTCCGAACTGCATTTATGTTGTTTAAGCTGATACTTAGTCATGGCAACAGCCATATTCACTTGTTCCCCTTTTGATTGTGTTGCTGGCATGGACTGGAATCGTGCATACTGATTGTGCATTGAAGCATTCTTCCAGAATAGGAAACACCCCGTATTACCTGTAGAACGAATTTGATCTATCCAGTACGGATAGAATATCATTTATCTGCTGTGGATTCGATTAATTGAACAACTGTTGGTGGAATAACTGAGTGGTAATGTAGTGAACGAGAACACAGGTGGGGCAACCGGATCATATTTAACGGGAATTACAGAGTTACTCAGTAAAATTGGAAAATCATATTCATGCGTTTCATACAAATTCCATTGTGTTCTTCTAACTCTTCGTTTCTTGATCTTCCCCCATCTTCTTGCTGCCAGACATTACGTTGACACTCACGTCATATACTACTTATAAGTAGCTCGCACCACAGTAGTAGTAGCAGTAGTAAGATGTTTCCTCTTCTAGATAGCTGAGTTGTAACATTTAATTTGGAAATGTTCATTCCGACCTAATCTGTATTTCCAAAATATAAACATTTTCTTCACAGTTGATAGAATAAAAATGAGGATTTTATGCCTCAAGCTAAATATATATGTATGTACATTTCAGAGAATTAATTCAATCTAATTTTTTTTTAAAAAAAAAAAGGAAAAACCAGCAACAACAACAACAGAGGAATCGATGCAAATCATGAAAAGCAAAAAAATTATGTCTAATTCTTGTTAATTAAATATGTATACACGTCATAAATCTCTATTCATTTTCACAAAAAAAAATATTAGAAATTTCCATTGGAGACTTTTTATTTTCAATAGGTTCAATTAATCAGAATTGAATTAGTTCATTTATTCTTCAATCAATATTGAAGAATAAATCTCTTTGAAATCATCGATCGATCATTGTTAAACTACTATTGGGAACTTGGAAGCACTGCACACCCTATATGTATGACATATTAACCCAATATAAACTGTTTAGTAAGCATTGTTGTTATTGTTAGGAAAAGGATATCATGTAAGGATAGTAGATCAATAAATGAAGTATTGAGACTTCATTAGTTGAGATGTTTAGGAAATGTAGTACAAATGTCCAACCATGGGCGATGATGCCTGGTTTAAGGGGTTAGGCTAGAAGAAAGCTAAGGGCGGCCAAACCAGAACATCGCACAAATCCACGAATTCACTGACAAGTGAGCTGAGCCATGTATGACCCCGGATCTTGATTGGTTGCTGATAATCTTTAAGGCCATCCATTGAGAAATTCTAACGCTTCACTTCTATCTGAAGTAGTTTGTGCTGATGATGGTGTTGTTCGCAAGAACAATGAAAGCTTCACAACCAAAACATTCAGCTCAAAGAACGAAACACCACCACAGTAAACTATATACGTGACAAACTTATCTCCTAACAATTAGGGTTCTATCTCGACAACTGAAAATCTTAGCTTTATTCAAACTTCATATCAATATGAACGCACGACTGAATGTCAATTTATACCACATGTAGGCATAAGTTTAATGGTTTCTGATTTAATGTCTTTAAAATAAAACATTAGAAATACAGTATTGATCGTCTAGTCTTTGCCGAACAGGTTTTTAAAGTATTTTTAAGGACTTATTCGACTTACTATGATATAAAGGCAGCTAGCAATATCTGTTTCTGAAACAATATTATAGGCACTAGTGAACAAAAATATCCATTTTAACTGTTGGACACGTTAGATTCCCAAAAATTCACTTGATAACTGTCCAAATTTCGGATTTTATGCTTTCGCGCATGGGCTGATCAGTTGACCTTGAGATTGCCTTTCCACCCGGTAAATCCTTGACTGTTATTGGGTGATGTGTTATTTCAGTACGCTATTTTTGTGGCTCTCTCAAGGACGTTTCCATCATGTATAAATAAACTCGATTTGTGTGCTTGTCTACCTCGATTTTCTCAGTGCTTGTAGAATACACTTTCTACGCCTTGGCAAGACTTTTTCACCTACTTAGTGGCGCCTTGGGACACTCGGATTAGAGTAGAGTGTCACTGGATCATTTATCTTCGCTCTCGTTTACCGACTAAGGTGAAGTCGTAATAGTTTCAAGCATATCAACTGGTGGCAAGTACAACACCAACGTCTAGTCTAATCCCTTAATCGTAAAGGAATTTATGAGTGGCCACCTACGAAAAGTGATCATCATTATCCCATGTCATCTAAATCAACAAACAATAAGTGGTCTACCAAGATCAACCGAAAAGACTTTAAATTTCAACCAAACAAAGCAAGTCCAGTACAGCCTTAGTTAGATTGAACTAACATACTACGGTAACTGTGAGATTCCGATATAGCTAGTGGTTGGACACATAATCATCTTACGCAGAATATGTTAGTGGTTAAAAATATTCCTCACCACCATCACAGTTTCGCGTGAAAAGGACCCCATGTGTTTTGCTCCGCTTACTTCTCGACCCCTTTGGGCCAACGTTCCTTGTGAACATGCCTCATGTTGAATGAAAGTATTTTATTCTCCGATCAACAGTCTACAGAGATTTATATTAAACTTAGACTTTAAAACGATTGCATATCGGCTCTATGATGTGGGGCTTAAGAGTTTACGAGTGAGAATGTATGTCCTAGGTTCGATTACTGCTTACAACTTCGTGGATGCGCATATTTGATGAATCTCATATTAGTATGAAACGGCCATCCAGTGCCTTCAGGTTTCTGATGGTAATCTGTCATTGATCAATTCACGATTACGATAACAATCTTGAATACTGAATAATTTATACTTGAAAAATATTGTTCCTAAATTGATGAACGTTCAGAAAATGCATAGGATGAATGGAAGACTATGATGTAAAATTTTAAAGTAGGAACTTTTTCTTGGACCTCAAAAATATGCTCAATTTATGAGTGAACATGCATCAAAGTTATTGTTAACAAAAACAATATAGTTCAAACTTATTACTTGTTATATGCCTATTTCCTTACTTCAAAATTAAGCTGGCAATTATATACCTAGCTTTTAAACAGATTTCACGAGTTCCAATACAGATTCATCGGTGATAAAATCTAAATACATATCATGATGATGCCAGATCATTAAAGATGAAAGTGAACATCTTTCTTTCTTTGGCAATGACCTACAAATAGCAATTTCACAGAAAGATCTGAAGGTTCGCATTTAGACTCTGCAGGGAAAAGTTGCTGTAGCTGCTCACTGTTGCGTATTCCCAAACTAAAACAAAACAGTTGCCTAATAGTTCCTAAGTTTCAACTTATCGAAATCTGATAATAGTCAATAATGAAACGTGTTATATAGATAGATAGATAGATGTGTGGATAGATAGATAGATAGATAGATAGATAGATAGATAGATAGATAGATAGATAGATAGATAGATAGATAGATAGATAGATAGATAGATAGATAGATAGATAGATAGATAGATAGATAGATAGATAGATAGATAGATAGATAGATAGATAGATAGATAGATAGATAGATAGATAGATAGATAGATAGATAGATAGATAGATAGATAGATAGATAGATAGATAGATAGATAGATAGATAGATAGATAGATAGATAGATAGATAGATAGATAGATAGATAGATAGATAGATAGATAGATAGATGTGTGGATAGATAGATAGATAGATAGATAGATAGATAGATAGATAGATAGATAGATAGATAGATAGATAGATAGATAGATAGATAGATAGATAGATAGATAGATAGATAGATAGATGTGTGGATAGATAGATAGATAGATAGATAGATAGATAGATAGATAGATAGATAGATGCACTTAACCTCATCTAATGGATAGAAGTAAATTAACCTATATTCTTTTCAATTCAATCATTCCTCACTGTTTTCTATCCACTTAATTCAAGGTGTTCAATTAAATTAAATTAATAAATTTCCAACTAACTGTTAATTTTCATCTGTCAATAAATAGGACATTGAACAGAAATATCGATATCATACCATACATATTCTATATGTCATCTTTTGCTTATTTGCTTTTATTCACATAAACTGATACAATGTACTTGTCCTCATCATATATTTATTATAGGAGGGTCACAGAGAATGGAATGAGCTTCCGTTTCCATTAAACAACAGCTATAACGAACAGAATAATAACAGTAACAATAAGCATCATCATCTCATCAGAATGATAACAATATTAACGATCACTACGTAAAAAAATTGTTATTTTGATTACTCAAAATATCAAGATTATCAGGGTAGATGATCGTAGCTTGATGAATTAATGACAGTAGTATTGATTGTTTTCTCTTTTCTCCTTCATTGTTATGGATTAAATTGAGAACATCAGAATTTAAAAACAGAAACAGTAAAAATATTTATTGTTTTTCACATTGAACCAGTTAAATAAAAAGTGGAATGGATGAGAGAGTGATTAGAAAGAAGTATGTAGGTTGAAATTTTCCACTAACCGACACAATAAACAGTTGTCTACGCAAAATACTTCGGATTTGTTGGCCAGACATCATCAGCAACAACCTACTATGGGAGAGAACAAACCAGATTCCAGTAGATCAGGAAATCAGAAAGATGCGGTGGAGTTGGTGGATAGGACACACATTACGAAAAGCACCTGACTGCTTCACGAGACAAGCCATCACATGGAACCCTCAAGGCAAAAGGAAAAGAGGAAGGCCAAGGAAAACATTACACCGAGAAATAGAGAAAGATATGAGAAGAATGAACAGCGATTGAACAGAACTGGAAAGGGAAGCCCAGGACAGTTTTGGTTGGATAAAACTGGTTGGCGGCCTATGCTCCAATGGGGGTAAATGGCATAAGTAAAGTAAGCGTAAGATACAATAAACTAATCGTGACTAAGGAGAAACTAATGAAAATAGGATAAGTTTTTCGCTGATTCAAGATGTTTGAGGTGCTTAGATCACTTAAAACATCAAATTTACACTGGTCTATTTTGGACAGCAAAACATTTCTTACTAGGTGAGCGTAGTAGTTGGCTAGCTAGATCAAGAATCAGATCAAAAAGGGGATACAATCAAAACAAAGGTGAAATCAATGACAGGTTTAAGGTCAATAACAACCATTCAAGATCGAGGTGAACAGAACAAGTTACAGGTAATATGTGGAGGAATTCCAATACTTCACTTCTCCATCTTAAGAGGTTTGTGGTGATGATATTGTTGTTCAGAAGAAGAATAATCAAAGCTTCACAACCGAAAATTCCAGCTCAGAGAACAAAACACCAGCACAACCCAAGTAACTGTTGCTGAAACCCTTCGATTTATGTTACAAATCAAATGTCAGTAGCTAGATATCCAATTTCGGGTTCATTAATCGGAAAGCGAAGAAATGTGAAACTTAACTGAAGTTGGAAACTTTCAAAATACCATAAATCAGAAAGTAATCCCTAAGAATTGTGTGCTTAAAACAGGAATTCAAGAAATTTTGATTGTTAACACTGTTGCGCTATTGAGTGACGTTAGTTTTATAAAATTTGTCTGTCAGCTTACTGTAAGAAAAATCATTGTCTTAAGTTTGTACAAATAAATAAAAAAACTGAGTTACAAAATATTGGGAATGATGTAAGGCACAATAGACCATCTACGTAAGAACAATTTATTTCCCTAAACAATCTATATTCGAAAAAAATAGTTTATACAATTTCCTAGATAAACTACTTTCATGATAAAAAAAAATTTTACAGCGACAAAAGTAGATTTAAAACTGTAATCATTCTTTTCGAATATATGGGTATGATAATCGTTAGATTCCCTTCTTTTCAAAAAAATAAAAACTGCATGACAGAAACCGATGATTGCTGGTCACAGTTAAGTCGAGATGCGCGTTTCGTCAGATTTGGAACTTCTCAGCTGTATGTACCTGCATCCCAGAATTGATGTTCATTGCTCGACTAGAACTCAATGCCGTTCACTTCAAATGTTATTGAGTTGTCCACTTAACTACTGAATACACATTTGCAAAGCAGACTAGTCAGTGGAGTCCTAACGTCGATAGAAAGATTGGAACGATCAATGCTAATAAATTAATCTTCACTCCACTGCACCAGCGAGTGGTCTTTGAAGTGAACAGTATTGGGTTGGCTTTTTGGAGTGGACTCTAGGATATAAGTACTTTCGGCTGATGAGTCCCAAATAGGAAGAAACGTAGATAATAGAATCCACTGCTAGCAGCTCCTTTTTGTTTCGCAAAAAGTGCTTGAAACCTAATAAGAATTTTGAGGCATATCCCTTCGAGAATGATGAGTCCCAATTGTCAACAGGAGAATTCGAATAACCAATAAAAATTAATATATTTCTCGAAATCATGAGTTTTTCAATGCTGGAACACCGGTAGAAACCCGGGAACACTGCACAACCGTATCGTCTTAGTACGGGACTCGTCAGTAGTGATTATCCATGACTCCTGTTACTCGCGGGGTTCGAACCAAGGACCTTGTGCATGAACGAATATCCTGTGCCTGTATGGAACAGTTTTAATGTCTAACTGCGATCAATTCATGGGTTTGCGCAACCTCATTCACATTTTTCGGTGATCACTGCTTCACATCCGATCACGTTTGAACTCCACTGGCCACTTCTCATTATAACTCGGAGCAACTTCCTCACAAAGCTGGTCATTAGTGAGCTTGATAGGATTGTGGGGATTGTTGAAACGGCCATCCACTGCCTCTAGGTTTCTGATGGTGGTCTAACACTGATCGATTCATGATTACAAAAAGTAATTCATTAATCTTATTAACCGTTTCATGTAATCTTCAATAATAGAAATACTTTCATGTACATACTAATAAACTTCAACCAAAATGGAATTTAGTTCAAGTTACTTAATTACAAATCACATGTTACAAAGAAGATGCTCTTATCTTATTTGTAAATTGACTTTTTAAAAACTTTATCACCAAACAAAAGAAACTTGTTACTAGTAAATTAAGCGTTAACTGATGGATCTGACAATTCATGTCATGATTTTGTTACATTGGTATAATCAGAGTAAAAGTTTAAGCTAATTTTAGACGATATTCTTTCCAGTTAACACTTTACAGAGAAAAAATAAAACGAATTTTGCGATAAATCATCTTTTAGTTGATGATTGAATTAAATATCTGATGAAATATTTACTTTATAACATCACTAATATTATCATTCACAGAATTTTCACCAGATAATGGACTTCATCATACTACTTAAACAAAAATTGTCGATTTATAGTGAATATTTCATTTGAGATTTTTCATAGCTTCTCGTTAAAAAACCAATTTTTTTTATAGTTATTATGTTTTAATATTTAGTAATCATGAAAATCTGGAAACGTTTTTATGACAGTGACACAGACAAATGAGTGACATTTTCGCATAAGAGTTTAAACAATTCACAGATAAAACTCAGCAACATTGCAGAAATGTTGTATTGATATTGAACAAGTGATCTGTGAAAATGAGGATAGCCAACAAAAATGTGTGTTAATTTTCATATATAAATCAATAGAAACTCAATCATACTTACCTGCATACTTGGCCTGTTACCCTTTTATGGAACATAGGCAGACGATCAGCATTCACAAACCTATTCTATCACTCCAGCCTTCCATAGAACTTCCGTCCAATTCTTGTTCATTCTTATCATTTCTCATTTCTCCATTTCTAGGGCGTAATGTTTTCTTTGGTCTTATTCTTTTCTTTTGATCTTGAGGATTCCAAGTTAGGGTTGGATGATTTCCTTTAGGTGTGTCCAATTTAATTTCAGTGCTTCTTCCTGGTTTCTTCCTCAACTGATATCGAGTTTGTCCTATCACATACTACATTGTAGCTACATGGTGTCTGGTCAACAAACCTAAAATATATTGTGTAGACGACCGTTAATAAACGCTTGCGTTTTCCGTATGTTGACTTTCGTCGGTCTATAAGTTTCCGCTCCATACAATAAAGTGTAGAAAACTTTGACTTTGATGTAGGTTGACAGTTGTTTGAAGTTCTAGATGTTGTTCACTTGTACAAGCGTTTCCTTTTCTTAGCTGATCCTCGTCGTCAAATCTGCATCAAATGCATCTAGGCTACTCAGATATGTTAGGGTTCCCAAATCTTCCAAAACTTCTCCGTCAAATGTAATCCGGTTAGTGCACGTTGTATTGCATTTTAGAATCTTACTTGTCCCTTTTTGTACGTTGAAACCTACTGCTGCTGAGGGTTCTGCTGCATTAGTTGTCTTCTATTGAATTTTTTGTAGTGTATAGGATGGAAGAGGCAGATCATCTGTGAAGTCTAGATCGACAAGCTGCATCCTAGAAACTCAATGATAGGATGCATTATACTTAACACACAATAATCTTCAAGTTTCAAGACTGTGAAAAATATGTAACGAAAATCATCATCACAATCTAAATACCTACACTTCTATTAACGTGAGCATTTCTTCTTACCACTCTGATGATCTTAATGAGTCAATCAATATATATATATATATATATATATATATATATATATATATATATATATATATATATATATATATATATATATATATATATATATATATATATACTGCATTACGTGGTTGTGAAGATTATTCAGTCACTAGTGATTAGCTTCATGAGGAATCTTCTCCGAGTTCTGGTGGGGAGTAGTGACCAGTGAAGTTTAACCTGTTCGGATGTAGGCAGTAACTACCGACAACTGTGTATGAGGTTGCGCAACTCGGTGAATTGATCAAGTTAGACATAAGCATCGTTAGATATCGGTTCAGTAATCCAGAGGTTAGGTGTTCGTGCACAATATCGAAGGTCTTGGGTTCGAATCCTGAAAGATGCAGGAGCCATGGATTCGCATTGCTGAAGAATTCCATACAAGGACGAGACGGCCGTCCAGTGCTTTCAGGTTTCTAATGGTGATCCAACATTGATCGACTCATGGTTTCAAAATATATATATATTGGATCGTAATTTTCAAAATCATGAAATTATTTAATTGACAGCAGGATCTAACGATAGCTGATATTTTAATCCCTAAAAAAAATACTTCACCATCAGTTTTTATAGTGAATATATCTATCTAAATATAGCTAACTAAATTCATTTTAAATCTTATACGATATCTAATGATACTATGAAGTAGTATTTATAATTTAATAACATGACTGCTGACTTTTAATTTCTATCGTAAGCACAACACTTTGGTTTAGTGACTGAGTTAAATTCAAAGTAGGATGCACTACTTCTGTAGCCTGCAATCTAGGTTCAGTTTGGACGAATAATTGAGTATGCGATAAAATTAATCTTTCAGCTAATTTCTGTGCAGCGAAGCCCGTTTGTGCAACGTCGGTCAAAAAAAGCCAAATATGGTTTTGACGATGAATTTATTTCATGCAGACACATATGAGAATAGGACTTGTGAAGGCAAAGCAAAGAGAAGTAGAGAAGGCGAGTAAGTCAACTCAACGCAACGAGGCCTGATTAATTATTTATAGTCAGGAAACAAAAAAATAGTCTAGACATACAGCGAGCAAAGTAAGTATGCAAATACATACACTCAAATATAAATAACCAAGGATATGGGCAAAAAAAACGACAGATTCAAAAGATGTAGGAATAATTACTTGTACGGAAAAGGTTAATTCGTCTGTTCAAAAGCTGAGGCAATCCATTTGAGCTGAACACTGACAATACGAACTGTTCGATTTTGACTCAGGAAACTACAAGTATTAGAACTGTTGTATGATATGACAGTCTTTGGTCTGACTTCAAATTGCACAATTCAAATATCTATCTAGCACTACTTAACTGACTTACATCTGTGACAAAAACCAACGTGGCTCATCTCCTAGTTTTAAAAAAACCAGTGAATAAGATGCATATGGAAATTCAATATAAATCGGTCCGATTTTGGGATCAGCTGTAACCCTAGAAGGACTCCAGTCAGGAGTTTTACTCAAGTGATAGCTACAGTTTGATTAAAAAACTTTAAGATTACATCATGTTTCGACAATAAAACTAGAGAGCCATTAAAAATTAAAACACACCGTGTAACTGTATCATTCTAGTGAGAAGCTACTCACTAATGATCTTGCAGTGTAAATCGGATATCACTAAGAATTGTTGATAAGTTAAACATGAGGTTTATTAGCTGACCAGACACCATCAGCAACAACGTACTGTGGGAGGGAACAAACCAAATTCCAGTGGAGGAGGAAATCAGGAAGAAGCGGTCGAGTTGATGGATAGGACACACACTACGAAAAGCACCTGACTGAGTCACAAGACAAGCCCTCACATGAAACCCTCAAGGCAAAAGGAAAAGAGGAAGGCCAAGGAACACATTACGTCGAGAAATAGAGAAAGATATGAGAGGAATGAACAAACATTGGACAGAATTGGAGAGGGAAGCCCAGGACAGAGTTGGTTGGCGAAAACTGGTGGGCGGTCTATGCTCCATTGGGGGTTACAGGCGTAAATAAGCAAGTTTATTATCTGACAAAGTGATTCCAACTTGTGATAATGATCACTCTCAGTTTTTAATCAATAATCATAATATATAAATGACTAGAAGTTCAATAATACTGGTCAAATCCATTTCACTTGGGAAAAGATATATCTCTTCCCGTCTTCCTAAAAGTTAAGTTCATGCATTAAAAGTAGAGATTATTGGATAGATTTTTGGTGATGAATAAGACTTCAGATACTCGAAACAAAAATAATGAATTTACATTTTTATATTCAACAGAACTAATTTAAAATGACGAAATTCAATATCTTTGTGTACGCTCAATAATTTCTCTCTGATTTGGGAAACTGAATCTTATGAGTTAGCTCAAAACTTGAACGGTTTCTTATTATAAGTGTATACAATCAAATCAGTGTTATCTTATTAAGGTTGAAATAACGAAATAAAATCGATTTTCGATGAAATCATGATTTCATCAATGTTGGACCATCACTGAAGTCCAGAAAGTACTGAACCGACGTTTCCTCATTGTACGGGACTGCTCAACAATGTGCAACCACAACTGCACTAGTGGGAATCAAACTCAGGACCCTCGAACTTGCTCATAAACGCTTAACCTTCGAACAAATGACCCAGATTTGATTCCCATGTGTTATTCGTGGATGTTTACCACTGAGAAGTCTCATACAAGAACAGAATAGTCGTTCAGTGCTTCCTTACTGACTTATATTAATTATTTGCGACCACTGAAAATTAATTCACCGTAATACCGTAAAACCTCAATAAAGTGAGATTATGTTTGGGGCACATATAATATCAGTATTTTAATTCAGAGCTCATCATTTCAGCACATATTTTCGATTTCTGATTTAATGAATCATGTCAGATTAATTACTTGCTTAACTGCTCCCGGTATCCTCAACGGAGCATAAGCCGGTGACCAGCATTATCTCCTCAGCCTTCCTCCTGTTCATTCTTTTCATGACTGTTCCCGATTCCCAGTGTGATGTGTATTTTTGGTCTTCCCTTCTTTCTTTCGACTGGTATTTGCTGTTATCTGATTTGTTCTCTCCCACAGTAGGTTGTTGTTGATAGTATCTGGTCAACGAATCCTAAATATCTTGTTTAAGCAACTGTTAATAAACACATGAATCTTCTGGATGATCGGTTTCATGCTTCTCCAAGTTTACGCTCCATACAGCAGAACTATGTTGACATTTGTATATAAAATTCTGACATAAGTGTTGGTTGATAAATTTTTTCATTTGTAGATATTTTTCAACTGTAGAAAGGTTGCCCTTGTTTTACCAATCCGCAACTTCACTATCTTTATCAGTGATGCTGCTCAGATATGAAAACGTTTCCACAATCTCTAAAGCTAGTTTCGTTCAAATCCTGTGAGCAGCAGGAGTCGTGGATGCGCACTGACACTGATGAGTCCCACACCAGGACGAAACGGCCGTCCAGTGCTTCCAGGTTTCTTCTAATGGTGGTCTAACTATGACTGATTGATGATTTCAAATGTGTAAAAACACAAACCTCCAAAACTCTGCCCCAACATAAAAACAAAGAGGTTTTAAATGTAAGATCCACTTTTTGAAGGCTTTGTTTGTAAAAATAACTCCATGTATACATTTGTAATATGTCCTCAGTGATTCCTTCAGTTGTACATTTTGTCAATCTGTTCAATTCTATTTTGAGATGATAATATTTGTATTTTATTATAGTTTCTATTTCTTTTGCCTTCACTGAGACACTTTGTCATGGCGACAGCCATATTGATTTGTTCCTCTTTTGATTGTGTCGCTTGCATGAACTGGGAGTGTGCATTTTGACTGTGATTTAAAGCACTCTTCCAGGATTGGAAACACTTTGTGTTATAAAGCAACCAAATATTATCTGTCGAAGGAATCTGATCTATCCAGGAGGAATAGAATATCATTTATTTGTTGCTGTTGATTTGAATAATTGAACAAATAATGAAGGAATAACGAAGTGGTAATATTTGTTTAATTAATGATATACACTTATATTTATGATGAATATTAGAACCGTCATTTACCCAACTCACTTATTTCGGATTTAAACTGGACGAGACCCTGTATCTAAACAACCCGGACAGTTATTCCTCAATCTAAACCTCACTTCGGATCGTACATTCTAAGCTTTTACAAAATAACCGACCTCTATCAAGCATTTATACTCTCTAACTATATTTCCCTACATTATTGAATAACAGTGTTACAGTGATCGATCGATATTGCTGTTGAGCATGATTGCCTAACAAACAACTTGATTGACAGATGAAAAAGTTAAAAATATCAACGGAAAAAAAACTGTTCATTGTTAGGTAATCACAAGTAACTGACACGTAATCCTAGACCCATGTTCCCCTGTTAGTTAGTCTAAATCAGTGAAGCTTATCGGCAGAATTGACAGAAACTATTATTCCCATAGGATTTGTTCCAAGAATTATCTAGCCATAGAGACAGTAACTGACTGTCTGTTTAAATGAATGTATGGCCTAAACTTATTCAACTGAATCCGTATTTGGCTTCTAATTACCACAGTCGCACAAACGAGGTTCACTTAATTATGATATACATGGAAACTGAAGTTAAGATTTATTTTATCGGCTACTCAGTCATTTGTAAATATTGGAGTCACATCTCTTGGTACAAAAATGGTGAGTCCTACTTCGAATTCAACGCATTCACCGAAATAGTCAATATTATCAGAGTAAATTGCAATAAAGTCGAATAGGTGTAATAATTAATCCAAACATTTCATGGAATAATTCCGTTTTCTTCATTTATACTGCTATGGACGTTAGATCCCCAGAACTCACTTCATAAAGGTCCCATTGTTGGATTTTGCGTTTTCGAACATGGGCTGACCACTTGACCTTGAGGTTACTTTTCCCACCCGGAAAATCCTTGACTGTCATTGGTTGATGTGTTATTTTAACAGGCTATCTTTGTGGTGCTCCCAAGCACATTTCTATCAATAAATACACTCGATTTGTATGTTTATGGACCTCATATTTTCTAAGTGATTGTAGAATACACTTTCTACGCCATATGAAGACTTCTTCTTGTACTCATTGGGGCCTTGGGACACTCGGATTAGAGTAGCCTATCGTGTCACTGCATCATTTGTCTTCGCTCTCGTTTATCGACTAAGGTGAATTCGTCATAGTTTCAAGCATATCAGTTGACGAGCATACCATATACAGTAATTGAAATGAATGTCCAAATACGTAGAAAACGGGAAAATTGCCAGCGAATGATAGTTCAGACATATTAAAAATTGATGTGAATAGGTTAAGATTATGGGATTCTCACCAGCTGACAGAATTTCGTAACCCTTTCAAACACCATCGCATTATCCAGCTAATGAGTCCGGTTACATTCAGTTAACGAGTCACAGATAGAACGCAACGCATAACCTGGATTACACTGTTATCCACTATCGACCTCAGCTAGTATTTCTTGTATTCTAATCGCGAAATCGTAACAATTCGCAAAGGATGCACATATTCCATAGGAGACAAATCAAGTGTAGTCCTAATTGTCGATGAGAAGATTCAAATTACTAATACAAATGAAACGCCTAGCATTTTTATCGTTTTATAAATTAAGGTTAGACTGATAAAAGCTGAAAATTTTACAGAATCTTATTACTTTTTGAAAATATAAATGAATCATTGTTAGACCATATAAATAGAAATCTGAAAGCACTGGATAGCTGTTTTGTCCTGATATGGGGCGCAACAGCGACTCCTGCTACACACAGGATCCGAACCCAGTACCTTCTGTGTTTCACACATACTCTTAACCTCTGGACAACCGAGTCAGCATCCAATGGTGTTAATGTCTAACTTCAGTCAATCCACAGTCTCGCTGAACCTCATCCACTCTCTTCGGTGAGCTCTGCTTCACGTCCGAATAGGGGTGAACTCCACTAGTCACGTCCTCATGTAGCTAGTCAATAGTGAGCATTATGGGATTGTGAGGGTTGTTGAGTTAATTTTTGAAATCATGAATCTGAGAATTGACCGAAGTTGGACATTAACACAGTTCAGTGGTTTAGACCAAAGGTCCCGTGTCCGAATCCTGTGAGTAGCAGGAGTGCACATTGCTGATGGGTCCTATACCAGCACGAAACGGCCGTACAGTGCTTTCAACTTTCTATTGGTGGTCTAACATTGATCGATTCATGATTTCAAAGAGTAACCTAACAATCTCCACAACCCCATGATACAGAATTATATTATTTTCTAATTAATAACTAATAATCCATCAAAAATTTTAACGTTATAACCTAATTACAAACGCGTTATTTATACAAAAACATTCCCTGATCAAATTCACTTCAGGTAAAGTTAACGCAATTTTACCTCACCCTTAAGACGAAAACAGGATTAGAAACCTTATCACCCTAATACAAAACATAGTTGTTAACTATATCAACTTTCAAGTTGAATCAAGCGCTCTTATCAAATGTTTCAATGTCATTGAATAATGATGTTTAAAACCATTGACGTTAAATCGTGAGACATAAAACCAATTTGATAATAATAACAATAATAATATGCTATGATAATCACAATTTTTATGACTTCACATAAACTACCTGCAACATTTTATGTCTCCCCCTAATGATATTAAATAATGATGGAGAGTTAGTTATAGAAATGCTTACTGAACTATTCATATTCTCGATATGACCATCTTCAACATTGAACAAGTTGTCAGACATATTGTAAGTAATAATTCAAGTCATCATAAATTAAATATCAATTGTACAAACATAAAAAGTCTTTTGTTTTAATTATGACAAGGCATTATTGATAAGTTTCATGTTCATACTATGTTAGTGTTATATAAATATAGATATATATATATTTTTTTGAATTGTGCTAAGACTTTATGACTTTGTAAGTTTATTTTCCATGGAATTTATTTCAAATTATGACTTACAGTAATGGTAATTTATTCAAGACAAATAAATCACAGAAATCGGTAACCAATGATAAAATTCTTTTTGATTTTTTTTACCTTGAAATCATGAATGATTGATTGGTTAGATCATCATTAAAAGAAACCTGGAAGCACTGGAAGATGGATGTTTTGTCGTGGTATGTGATTCGTCAGTGGCGGTGAATAGCCCACGACTCTTGCTACTTGTAGTTCATTCAACACAGGAGAACGCGAGAACTCTTAAGATTCTGTTATCATTAACTCATTCCCTAATCAAATAAAGCCTATATGTTTGATTGAAAATATATGTCAGATGTTGGTTAGTTTATTAACTGAATTATAGAGTTATGGAGATTATTGAGTGATATATTGGAATTATGAATCGATTCATGTTAGGCAAGCACTAGATACCTGGAAGCAAGACCGTGGATTTGTAGTGTATGTACTTTTGTTTCGAGCCCACAGGGCCTGTCTGAAGCCAGTGTTATTATTCGTCAGTGTTCTGACTTTGTCGCTATTTCCTTCCATCTTGGTTCTTTTCTATTCCAATATGTGCGTGCACCGCTTATTTCGCATACAACATGTCTAGCTTATTTTGTCTGACTATGAATACTTAGTCACGATCTATCTCATGGAGTTGTCTTGTTCGGATTCTCCATTTCGCTTCGCTTTGCTGTGACGCTTTGTATTCTCATATCTGTCTGCACAAACGATTGCTTGAAATAAACTCATCCAACTGAATCCATATTCGGCTTCTAGTTACCGCCGTCGCACAAACTGCGTTTGCCTAAGTATGTTACACGGAAACTGAATGGGAGATTTATTTCATAGCATACTCGAACGTCATAAGTATCAGAGTTAGTTCACGAGCATCTGAAGTAGTCAGCTCTAATTCGGATTTAATGCAGCCAGAGTGTGACTGAAGTTAGTCATCAACACAATTTGATGCCTGCCCAGTGGTCCGGAGGTTGGACTTCCGCTTGCAATACTGAAGGTCCTAGGCTCCATTCATGTAATTAGCGGGAGTGGTGGATACGCACTGCTAATGAGTCCCATATCGGGATGAAACAGCCATCCAGTATTTCCAGGTTTATAATGTTAGTTATTCAGCATCACTTTGCATGATTTTTATTCAGAAGTGAAACCTGAATTGACTACTTTTTTTCCTATATATGAGTAGTATGTGAAAATATTTCAGTACCACTAATTTACAGTGATTGAAAGTAAACAAATCAACTGATAAATCTTTTAGAAAATAAGTTACACCTCAAATACTTGATAGGTTCTCTAACTATGACTACAAGTGATAAAAATTCGAATCTTCTAAATTGTATCATTTCACATAAAGTTGTAGATTTACTTTGTTAGTTAAACCAATTAAGCTTAAAAACTAGCCCTATGACTTCCGGTCTGCTACTTTCAGTCTCCTGACATTCAGACATACATACAGATATGAGATGTTGAATTAGGCAACTCAGTCATAGAATTGCACCTTCATCAGTAGAGCTTAAGCAGAATTTATAAATACATAAATATGATCCTGGTTACTAATTTGTAACCAACCAGTGTCATTTTTTATGACTTAATAGATTTCAGAAATGACATAATAACATTTTAAAGTGACCTGTGATACTTAAAAGTTTATTTAGTGTTCTGACTAATCGATTTTCATCATTCATTCAATTCAAAACAGATTTGAATGATTTAACAGTATCTATCCGTTAACTTGGTACTTTTCTGGCAAAACGGACCTCAAGATTCCAAATGACAGCTTGTTTTGCGGTGTTGTTGGGAGATTTCCTTATTGTGTGTCCTATCCATCTCCAGTGCATTCGCGAATTTTTCTTGCAGCTGAAATCTGGTTTGCTTGCTCTCAGTGTAGATTGAGCTGATGTTGTTTTGTCAACGGATCGTCAGTTCGATGATAGCTTTCGTAATTCTCCAAGTTTCCGCCCCATACAATAGAACTGTCTTGATACTACTACTAAAAGTTATGACTTTGATGTCAGCTGGCCGACAGTTGTTTTTAGGTTCTAGGTGTTCTCCAAGTGTAGAAGTACCATCCTTTCTTTACTAATCACTTCTGCTCAAGATCCAGCCTGTTCATCAGTAATGCTGCCTAAGTATGTATAGGTTTCCATCCCTTCCAAACCCTTTTAGTCATGTGTGATTTGGTTGATGCATGGTCTGCTGTATCAGAGGATCTTGCTTTTTCCTTTATATTTGTTGAGTCCTACTGATGCAAAGGCTGCTTCTATACTGGCTGTCAAAATATTGAGAGTAAATATATTCGCGAGATATAAACAATGTACATAATTTTGGCGTGATAGCATGATTTTGCACTGAGCCAGACTAAGTAAAAATATATGTTTAAACTTTTTCTCAAATTGAATTTCTTCCAGTTCCTTAAAAAAAACTCTTTATTTCAATCCAAAGTGGATTTTTAGGTGGTTGTAAAAGTTGTAAACTATAATAAAACCACTTGAGATTAGATTTTTTTCTGGCTTCAAATAAAATTCTATAATTATTATCAATCTGTGAATGAAATTATTTTCACACTGATTTTTTATAATTGAAACTTAAATAATCTGCTGAAGTATTATGATAGGCCAAGTTGCAATCCGGGTATTTTTTCCTACTTTAGTGAAGGAGAACACAGGTGAGGGCAAACAAATTATATTCAACTCAAATTACAGAGTTAATTGGTAAAATAGGAAAACCATATTGTAAATCGTTAATTTGCAAAATATCAATCCATCATATCTAACTGCTGAACTGTTCCTGTTGCAATACATCAATCCATTGTCTGACATTTCACTGTTCATGTGTTTCATACAAATTCCGTTGTGTTCCCACTCTTTCTTTCTTGATCTTCCCCCATCTTCTATTGCCAGACATTACGTTCTTACTCGCGTCATATACTATTTATAAGTAGCGCGCACTACACTATAATGTTGGTTCAACTACTATGAACAGTTATATATCTAGTTGAGTTAAAAGATTTTGCATAAAGAAATTAAACAGTCATCACATACTTAACAAGAAATGCTTCCTGTCTATGTACTATTCTTAGTTTTCTCTTCTAGAATATTCAGACAAATAAATACATTACATTACATTTCATTTGCCTATTACCCTCATAGACTGACGATCAGCATTCTACAACCTACTCTGTTCTGGGCCCTCCTTTCTAGTCCTATCCACTTGTGTTTCCTTCTTCTCGTGTCTGTCAGCGTTATGTGTCTGTCGGTCTTCCTCTTTTCGTTTGATCTTGAAGATACCAAATGAGGGCTTGTCTTGTGATGCAGTTGGGTGATGTCTTCAATATGTATCTAATCCACTTTTATCAAGACATCCTAATAACTTAATGACAGACATTAATGTTTTCATTTGTTTTAATATAGAGGTTTGTAGATTTTGATGAATGTTGTAGTTTTACACTGCCTGTTGACGTTAATCAGATATCCGTCGAAAACCATGAAATATCGGATAGTTCTTTAACCCTAGGATGACACTCTTGCAGACGGTTGATACAGACTGATCCTGTAAATGACTGTTGACGTAATCACTGTTATCAACTATAAATTGTTGTTAAAATCAACTCTGAATTTACCGATTAACAGTTTGCATCTTAGACTAATTACCACTCAGAAATTACATAGCCTTATAGACCACTTCATATTCTCAATCAGTTGGCTGCCACATTAGTAGACCTTCAATATACCTTACTTACTTACTTACTTACTTACTTACTTACGCCTGTTACCCCCAATGGAGCATAGGCCGCCAACCAGTTTTCTCCAACCAACTCTCTCCTGGGCTTCCCTCTCCAGTTCTGTCCAATGTTTGTTCATTCCTCTCATATCTTTCTCTATTTCTCGGCGTAGTGTGCTCCTTGGCCTTCCTCTTTACCTTTTGCCTTGAGGGTTCCATGTGAGGGCTTGTCTCGTGACGCAGTCAGGTGCTTTTCGTACTGTGTGTCCTATCCACCAACTCCACCGCTTCTTCCTGATTTCCTCCTCCACTGGAATCTGGTTTGTTCTCTCCCACAGTTCGTTGTTGCTGATGGTTTCTGGCCAATGGATCCGAAGTATTCTGCGTAGTTCATTATACCTGGTGTATCAATTTTTCAACTGTATCTGATTAACCATAAACCATCACCTCGAATTACATCCGCCCTTTTTAACTCACCAGTTACATGTATTAAATCCGGATGAAGATTAAGAACCCAAATGATGAATTATTATTTATGAATATCCTTTTATCTTGAGTTCTTAAGCTCAAGTTGGTGCATGTGTAGACTATCTGATTAAGGACGTGATTCAAAATCGTTTACTATGGCACAGGTGCATCGATTCTTTGTGTTCTCCTAAATTCTAATCTTCTGAATTCCTCGTCCCCTTTATCTCACCCTTCTTTTTGTAATTCGCTTCACTGAATTATACTCTTTGGATAATGGCTTTGAACCCTAACCTTTTTGATTACTGCTTGTACTTTCACTAGGCCTTGTCATTCAGAGTCTCTAACCATCCATCACTACTAACTCTCGGAACCCAACCAGGTAGTCGACACATACCAACATTACTCAATCCAGCTGTCAGTGACTTTATGGATTGCTGCCATGTTTCGGTTTGACAGCTCCTAGCGGCCAACCTAATGCAGGAAAAACAAACTAGATTCCTGTTGAGGAAGAAATTAAGACAATACACTGGAGGTGGATAAGAGACACATTGAAGAAAGCACCCAACTGTTTCACAACACAAACCCTCACTCGGAACCTTCATGGTTCGAATTGATGTATGTACGTACGAATTTCTATGTTATAGCTGACTAACTAACTGATCTTGAGCTTTTACATAACTTAATAACTATGGTTGTATGATTTTTTATTCTTAAACTATTGTTAGTTTATTATTTTCAGTCTGCACTTCTCATAGCCACCTTTGACTCGTTCACGCGTAGTTGTTGATTTCCATCTATGGGTGAGATGTGGTCTGTTTCTGTGTGTATATTAACGAATCTTGAACTGGTGATAATTAGTCTTTGTTTTTCCTTTGTGATTGAAGCAAGTTATTTACAGGCTGTTGTTTGAGCAAAGTGTAGTCAAATCTTCCATTCTTGTTGTATATTGATTACTGACGGTTAGCATACCGACCGGTTCATGAGACGACATGTCAACTTCTTTTTGAGTTAGTCGACTACATACCCCTTATTACTTTACAAGTAACTCAACTACAATTTTTCACATTCTTAACACATTTTATACGTTTATTTTTGCATACCGTTTCTACTGACTAAGTATACGCGTTTCTAGTCAACCACAGACTGCACAGAACATTAACCGAAGACAAACAGGTCCTGTGACAAGCACTTAACTTTCTGAACACTAATTTAAAATTAATTCCAACTACGACCAATACTTCTCCGGGTTGTTATGCTCTTCTCTAGGTATGCTTAAAACGTTTACGAGTTCACCTTAGTCGAATAACAAGAATAAAACAATGAAACAGCGTCCAGGTAGGCTATTCTGATCCCTTGACCCAAATTTACCAGCAAGAAGTCTTGATATAGCGTAGAAATTTTATTCTTCAAACACACAGCCAGTACACAAATCGCATTTATTTATACTCCATAGAGACGTCCTTAGGACTGTCACAAAAATAGCACACTAAAATGACACAGTGACCAATCACAGCCAAGGAATTTCTTGGTGGGAAATGTGATCTCAAGGTCAACTGATCGGTCCATGAAACCAATCCAAACTAAAGATATTTATCAAGTGAGTTCTGGGGACCTAACGTCCTCAACAGGTTATAATAGAGTATGTATATTAATTTGGTTCTTTCAGTGAGTAGTGCCAGAGATTTTTTGAATTGTAAACAATAAAATCATATTACACAGCTTAAACGTTTGGTTTTTCTTTGCTTAAATTCATAACTGGAAAGAACTAAATGAAACCACTGAAAAATAATCAACTGAAGGCACACCAAGTCATTCCACGTCATATCGATTAGGCTTCAATGTGCACACCGATCCAAACAACTCAATGTCTTCTGTTGGATGTAGGCTGATGTAGCTGATATGAAGCTGGATTATATGAGAGCATCATTTCCCGTAAAACTTCAGGTGCTGCACTTTGCCCCATACCATAAGCTCCAACCATCCCAAAACATAAATCAATCAACACAACCTATCCACTATCCTCCTCTCTCGCCATCTTATAAAATAACTAAAATATATTATCTTACTGTATTTCTCAATTAAAATTATCTAATTATGCATTGTATCATTTCAACAACAACAACAGCAAAAATGGTCAGTCTTTTATTTCAATTTTCAATTTTTAATTTCCTATTTTTTCTGTTCCTGTTTGAAACGATGTTATTGCAATTTAAATTTCATTTTCATTTAACAAATAATTAATCAATTAATAGAAATTACTTGCCAAAAAATTTTTTTATATTTGACATGAAAAAATTACAACAACAAGAATAACAGAAAATTAAATGTGATGATAAAAATTTTGCTTGTTTAAAAAAAATTTAAATCGTTCAATGTCCAATTGGGTTTTTTCTTAAAATAAAATAATTCATGATGAATGAGGTAGATTGTTTAGACAAATTGAAAGTTGGTTGGTCAATTGGATGAAGGAAATGTATTCCAGTCAACTAAATAACGATAAATACAAGATATTTGAAATCATCAATCAATCATTGTTAGAACACCATTAGAAACCTGGGAGCACTGGACGGCCGTTTCATCCTGGTATGGGACTCATCAGCAGTGCACATCCACGACTCCTGCTCCTCGCAGGATTCTCGGAGTTCTAGTTGGGAAGACGTGACCAATGGAGTTCAACTCTGTCGGATGTAAGCAGTAACTACCAAAGACAAATGGGTGAGGTCGCGCGAAATCCGTAGATCAATCAGAGTTAGACATTAACACCGTTGGATACCGGCCCAGAGGTCCGATGGTAAGGCGTTCGCCCACAATGCCAAAGGTCCCGGGTTCGAATCCTGGGAGGCGCAGGAGTCGTGGATGCGCACTGCTAATGAGTCCCATACCAGGACGAAACGGCCGTCCACCGCTTCCAGGTTTCTAATGGTGGTCTAACAATGATTGATTGATGATTCCAAATGTGTAAAAACGCAAATATCGAAAACTGTGCCCCAAAATACAAGATATTAGCATTTTGAAAGTATCTAGTCTAGTAACCGCATTTTTAAAATTCAAATGACAGAATTGAACCATGTTGGGGATGTGAGATGCACAGAAATCGCTTAATAAAGTTCCTCATTTTGGATTTTCTGTTTTCGCACGCGGGCTGATCAGTTGACCTTGAGGTTACATTTCTCATCCTGAAAGTCCTCGACTGTCATTGGTTGATGTGTTATTTAAGTAGGCTAATTTTGTGGCTCTCCCAAGGGCGTTTCTATCATGTATGAAAAATCTCGATTCGTGTAATGGTTAACCTCAGATTTTCTGGGTGCTTGTAGAACGCACTTTCTTCTTCCTGTACTTAGTGTGACGTTGGGACGCTCGGATTAGAATATCCCTTCGTGTTACTGGACTATTTGTCTTCGCTCTCGTTTACCGAGTAAGGTGAACTCGTCATAGTTTCAAGCATATCAAATGACGAGCATCACAACCATCACTAAAGATCAGACTTTATCAGTTAATAATAGAATGAAAATATTCCGCTGTAGCAGAAGGTCAGCAGCTGTCGATACTGATTAGTATTATTGCTCCTGATTGTGAAACAAGTGGATTTAATCGTGAATCGCACGAAGAAAAATATGATCTTCTAAGATTGTAAATAAGTCTTGCAGATAAGTGTCAATTAGCACGAAATTCAAGTTCATAACATTCTGATAATTACCGTTAACCCACTAAAGGATTTCTTAGTCTATCGACCAACGAGACACATCTAAACGAGTTGATTAATATTCATAAAGTATATTTTGGTTATGAAACACTTATGAGTGGTGAGTTGTTTTGAAAATTAACACTGTAGAGATTACAACGAAAGATTGGCTATCAGTCAATTTCATAAAATAAATGAATCTCATTGAGTGAATTCTCCAATCTTTATTGATTACATTGATTTGTATTCCGTGTAAAAAAAATGCTAAACGTATTTTGAAATGTAGCGACTCTAAGGCATATCAAAATATCGTCGAATTTTAAACTCAAATCACTTTGAATTAGATAGCTAATGGTATGTTTCAGAACTTCGTTGTAAATTAAATTTAACTGTTAGCATTTGACGGAAAACATTCAGAAGATGTAGAAACCTTTACAAGGTGGATCTGACGCAGATATGAAGATAAGGAGTAGCAAAGCAGGGGCAATATTTCTAAAACTGAGGGACATCTGGAACTCAAAACAACTGCCTGTTGACCATATCGAAGTCAGAAATTTCTATACGGATGTCAAAACAATTGTTCTAATGTATAAAGTGGAAAGTTAGTGGACGACGAAAGCCATCATCCACTAGAGACAAGTATTGATCAACAGTTGTCTACGCAAAATACTTCGGATTCATTAACCAGACACCAACAAAAAACTCAATCAGTCAGTCAACAACAACACAGAACTTCGTGCATACGTACATCAGTTTAAGTTGCCATACCATTAGATTATCACACAGAGATGCAGCTGTCACTTCAAATCCCATAGCAGTAGAGGTAGTAAAAGTATTAGCAGTAATCGAAGAGATTAGGGTTTGATGATATTATTCAAGAAGTAAAATCTAGTGAAAGAAACTTGAAAAGTAAAGGATAAAGTGATGATGAATTCGAAAGGTTAGGATTTGAGAGAACACAAAGACTGGATGCACCTGCACCAGTGTAAACGGTTTTGATCCACTTCATTCAGGGTCTCTAACCATCCATTACTGTCATCTCTCGGGACGCAACCAGGTAGTCGACACCTACCAACATGACTCAGTACAGTTGTCAGTGAATTATGGATTTTATGGCATGTTTTGGTTTAACCGCTCCTAGAGGCCAACCTAGTGCAGGAAAAACAAACTAGATTTCTGTTGAGTAAGTAATTAACTTAACACTCTGGAGGTGGATAAGCCACACATTGAAGAAAGCACCCAACTGTCTCACAAGACATAGCCTCACTCGGAACCTTCAAGATCAAAGGAAAAGAGAAAAACCGAAAAACACTTTACGCTGAGAAATGGAGACAGACATGAGAAGAATGAACAAGAGTTTAACAGAAATAGAAAGGAAATCCCAGGACAGAGTAGGTTGGAAAATGCTGGTCGGAGGTCTATACTGCATAGGCGGTTACTGGAGTAAGGTGTACGAACTCGACAACTGAATAATTACTCTTTGGTATTTATAAAAATGCTTATCAGTAATACTGACTACTCGATATTGAATTAAAAATCTTTATGTTCATCTGCTGAAGACAGTAAGCGGGAAAAATTGTCTCAACATTCCACATTTGAAGATTCCAATCAGCAAGGTAGAGGTTTTGAATGTGCGTCCTACATGGCTACATAAAAAATTATTCAGTATTCCCATAAACCAATGTTTGTTTTTAAGAGAAAGTTAATGTGTGCAGAAACAATTTGTCATAACCTTGAATTTACCTTGGTAATCTTTAAGCCTAGGGTATTGTGACAATTTTCCTACCCCTTCTTATTCTTTTCATATTACGTTAATTTTCTCTCTCCTTTATTTACAATTATCACCCTGTGTCTATTTGAACTTTTATTTAATTGACCTTTTATTCATCTTCATATAAAATGCCTTGACAAGTAAATATGTGTGACCAGATTGTTCGAAATGTATAGCGCAAATACATCACATTTTTCAGATCAATTTCGTCTTCTCATTGTTCTATCGAAAGTTAATGAGACAATGTTCTTGTATATCTTTGGTGAAAAAATAGGTTATCAATCAAAAGCACTAGAGGGTAGTTTCGTTCTGTTATGGGACTCATTATGTAGTCAGTGGAGTTCAACCCTGTTGAGTGTAGGCATCAACTACCAAAGACTAACGGTTGCGGTTGCGCGAAATCCCTAGATTGATCAGAGTTAGACACTAACACCGTTAGATGTTAGTCCAGTGGGCCCGAGGTTAAACGTTCGCTAGCAAAACGAATTTCCTGGGTTCGACTCCTGAGAGTAGCAGGAGTCATGGAAGCGCTATGCCACTGATAAGCACCATACCAGGATGCAAAAGCTATCCAGAGCTTCCATTATTTCAATAGTGGTCTAAGAATGATCAAGTCATAATTTCAGTAATATCAAACAATTGTTCAAAGCTCATTCAATAGCTTATCACACTCAAACTCAATGTTCCTTAATTCAAGCACTGCGATATTACAAATAGTATGTTATGTAAAACAAGCCTTTCATTAGTGCTCACTCGTAATATACCATTTACGACTATCACGTATCCCATTCATATCTATCTTTTTTCACCTAAAAACTGTTTAGTCTACCCCCTAAATCTACCCCTATCAAATATGGTCACATCAGCTAAGCATTAACATTACAGGTTATCAAACAATTCTTCATGAAAACTTTCATGAAGAATTGTTGATTTCTAACGGAAATCATGAATCAATCATTGTTAGACTACCACTGGAAACCTGGAAGCATTGGATGACCGTTTCGTTCTGGTATAGGAATCATTATGCAGTGAGAAGACGTATCAGTGGCTTTCAGCCACGTTGGGTGTATGCAGTAATTACAGAAGACAAATGGATGAGGTTGCACAAAACCTCTAGATTGATCAGAGTTATTCATTAACACCGTTGGATCCCGGTTCAGTAGTTCAGATGTTAAGCATTTGTACACGAGACGGAAGGTGGATGCGCACTGTTGATGAATTATATATCAGGACGTTAAAGACTGTCCAGTGCTTGCAAGTTTCTAATTATGATCTAACGATGATTGATTTATCATTTCAGTAATATCAAACAATTGTTCAAAGCTCATTCAATAGCTTTTCAGACTCAAATTCAATATTCTTCAGAGCTCAAAAGTAATTTCTGTTGAGACTATCGCTTATCCTATTCAAATTTAACTTTTTTCACCTAAACTGTTTAATCTGCCCCCTAAACGTAACCACATCACATCAGCTAAGCATTAAAATTATACTCTTTTGTTAGTCAGCCTACATAAAGCATGCAAATAAAATCGTTATTCATAATCACTGCAGAGAATTGAGTTTCGCCTTGCTTGTTTATATATATATATACTTAGATGTTTCTAGAAAATTCTTACTTTCACCTCTTCATAATGTTTTAATTTTTTTTAAAAAAAAAATTAAAACCTAAGGTCATTCATTGTTCATTTACTTACTGTTCATTCATTTAATAATTCAACACACACATGATCAACATTTAAACAAAAAAAAACTAAAGTCAAGTTGAACATTCTTCATTTAAAATATTCATCAACCTTGTGTTTAAAATTTTTTTCCTCCCAAAATAATCCTTCACCTTGATCCTAACAGCAGTTTGTGTCTTCTTAAGCTTTTGTTTCTAAACTCAAAAAACCTTATAGAATAAAATAGAGACAATCTATTCACTCTATTTTACTCTCTCTCTCTCTCTCTCTCTCTCAGTAAAACAAAAAGTTATTTCTAATCTTGACTTTGTAATTTACTTAGCATCAAAATGAGCGGGAATGGATTGTTTGAAATCAAATTTCTATGATAATGGCTGAAAGGTGGTGAATATGTGGTTTTTTTAAAAATCATTTACTTCATAGTAATGTGTTTATGAGTT
The DNA here is from genome assembly GCA_944470395.2 of Schistosoma turkestanicum. NCBI lineage: Eukaryota > Metazoa > Platyhelminthes > Trematoda > Strigeidida > Schistosomatidae > Schistosoma > Schistosoma turkestanicum. Next base: position 40,961,154 of record OX103974.1, on the reverse strand, counting down.
GATTGATAAGAAATTATTTTTTCATGTTTCAAAGTTTATTTATCAAAGTTTGATGATGAATGGGTAATTTACAGTGTTAACTCCAGCTGGCGCCTTTTCTGAGGCTATCGCCGATCCTAAGCGGGGATAAACGAGGTTGGCTGAGCGTGGATTAGGCGACTACCCCATCAAGAAGTAAACTAACTTCCTAAAATAAAAGCTAAGCAGAAAAAATAATAATTTAAACCAGTAATTTCTAGCTTATATTTTAGTGTATTTAGGATATGATTGAATGGAAAATGTAAGTTTATTCATTCCTGAAGAACAAAACTATTCTAGAAATAATTAACGCAGAATTCATGCCAATCCACTGGCATACAAATGGAAACGCTGAATGTATGCAACTGTTATAGTTCGAAAATTGTTAAGGAAGTATATATTTTTCCCATTTATTACAGTGAAAGGATATCGTGTTGTTATATGAACAGTATATTTGAGATAGTTTCCGGCGCCACAGATTTCTTACTTACAGCTGTTACCCACAATGGAGCATAGGCCACCGACCAGTATTTTTCAACCTACTATGTCTCAGCCCTCCTCAGCTGTTCTACTCAATGCTCGTTCATTCTTCTTATGATTGGCTAAATTCTTGGCACAATGTGCTTCTTTTCTCTTCTCTTCTCCGTCGACCTTCAGGATTTCAGGTGAGGGGTTTTATAGTGGGGCAGCTGAATGCCTTCCTCAATGTGTGTGTCCTATATAGCTCCAACGCTTCTTCCTGATTCATTCCTCAGCTGCAATCTCGTTTGTTCTCTCCCACAGTAAGTTGTTGCTGATGGCGTCTGGCAAATGAATTCAAAGTATTTTGTGTAGACAACTGTTCATAAATACTTGTATCTTCTGGATGATGGCTTTGGTAGTTCTCCATGTTTCCGCTCCATACAATAGAACTATCTTGACATTTGTATTGAAAATCCTGATTTTGATTTTGGTTGATATTTGTTTGGAGTTCCAGATATTTTTCAATTGTAGAAACGTAGCCATTGCTTTGCCAATCCGCGCCCTCACATCTGCAGCTAGACAAAATAAAACGGAAACAGAAAGCTCTGGTCAACGAAAGCCAAAATTGTCACGATGGGCCAGTCAGGTTCGTCATGATTCAAGTGTATTATGATCATACAACTTACTGTTCATGTAAGATACTACTCAGATCAGTTAAGTATACAGGTGACAGTGTTACTGTAAATAATCCGAAAGTAAGAATTTGCAGTCAGCAGACTGAGCAACGAAAATGATTAGACATTTAGGGCTCCTAAAATCTAACTTGTAGAATGGGATATACTTACACTTGCAAGCACAGGAAAATTATTTTCTCAGCAGAAGTAAGGATAGATTAAACAAACAATACGTGGCAGTGCTACTGGGGCGGGTTATTCCACGATTCCGAAAACTTTTCAGGTGGATTAATTGATGTGAAGAGAGCATTTCGAATGAGATTGTATCAGTAATATCAAAGAGTCAAAGAAACTATAACTAAGAGTTTCTGTCTATCGCATTGCTTCACACCCAAATTATTAATTTACTAACTATCAGTCCCAAGAATGTGAAATTTGAAACGTACTCGTATGGATTCTAGTTTACATTTGTCTTCCATGTGAAGAACAAATATACAGTGTTCAATAAGTGGTCGAAAACAAAGTTCGTACATTAAAACATTTGACTCACAGTTACGGACGTTGAGACCTGCAGGTATGTTTACTTTGCATGTTCTGAAAAATGAACAATTTTAAGGGTACTTGAGTTATGAGTCTGACATCGTAAGAAACTTGGATAACCCTTGACTATTTATGTTGGATTTAGGTTGTGGAAATGCTTATCAAAGCGAATCCTTCCATGCTTAGCAGCGGTCAGCTCCAACTTCTATTTCAAGTACCATTAATTTAGGATCATCTGCAAGCACCCGCTTACGTAGAAATTTTTTATTGGATTACTCTTATGAGTAGCAGGAGTCGTGGATGCGCAGTGCTACTGATGAGTTCCATACCAGGACGAAACAGCCATCCAGTGCTTCCAGATTTCTAATAGTGTGGTCTAACAATGATTGATAGGTGGCTTCAATGTGTGAAAACACAAATCTCCGTAACTCGAATTGAAAAATTTTAAGATATCATTTTGATATAAGAATATTTCTGTAACAACAAGTATTTGGTTCAAAACGAACTGTTTTCACCTATATGGTAATTATTAAACGTTTTTTCAAAAAGTCATCACAGCCAAGGGTCAACTGAACAACAGCTCAGAATCATTTCACCATATATAGAAGCTACTCAATTGATTGTCAGTCCTCGACAGTAAACTGGTTGACTAATTTAGATGATATAAGCAAACAGCTACTTGTTTTGAAAAAATATTTTTATCTGTCCTGCATTATATATTAAATGCTTTGCCAGAGAATGTCATTATATCGTTGAAAACGTTTGCTACTGTTAGCTTACAACTTCAGAGTTGACATCACAGATTAACCTTCGTTTGGCATCCCACTCCTGTCATCAAAGTTGACTGTCTAGGTAAGGTTAGTTTACAATGTAAGCTACAAAAGTTCACGACTTCTACAAACACTAAGTTGTTTTAAATTATACAGAGAGAGAATACAAATACTGAAATCATAATTTCAATGAGCGCAATGTTTGTTTAGCGCACAGAGAATAAATTCGGTTTATTTGATGATCAGCTTGTATAACTACTTATAATGTTCAGTAGTATTTCTTAAATCTAACAGTACTGTGTTTGTGACTTACCCTTAAGACTGGTTGTATGAGTATGATGTGCACTTCACATGTAACAACTTACATACTAACGCCTGTTACCCCTGGTGGAGCATACGCAGCCGACCAGTATTCTCCAGCCTACTCTGTCCCCGGCTCCCCTTTCTAGTTCTGTTCAACTGCTCTTCATTCCTCTCATGTCTGTCTCTATTTCTTGATGTAATGTGTTTTTTCGTTTGCCTCTTCTAGTTTAACCTTCACAATTTCAAGAGGGGACCTGTCTTGTGACGCAGTCGGGTGCTTTCTGCAATATGTGTCCGATCCACTTCCACCGCTTCGTCCTGCACCAGAATCTGGTTTGTTCTCTCCCACAGTAAGTTGTTGCTGATATTGTCTGGCCAACGAATCCGAAGTATTTTGCAAAGACAACTGTTCATAAATACTTGTATCTCGTAGTTCTCCAAGTTTGCTCTGCATACAATAGAACTGTCTTGACATTTGTTGACAGTTGTTTTGAGTTTCCCATGTTGTTCAACAGAAGAAATACAGCACTTGCTTTCCCGATCCGCTCACTCACATCTGCATCAGATCCACCTTGATCGTCAATGATACTGCCTAGGTATGTAAAGTTTTTCATGT
>OX103974.1:40913805-40957272 GCA_944470395.2 Schistosoma turkestanicum | reverse complement strand
GACAGGTTATCAAACAATTCTTCATGAAAGCTTTCATGAAGAATTGTTGATTTCTAACGGAAATCATGAATCAATCATTGTTAGACTACCACTGGAAACCTGGAAGCATTGGATGACCGTTTCGTTCTGGTATAGGAATCATTATGCAGTGAGAAGACGTAACCAGTGGCTTTCAGCCACGTTGAGTGTATGCAGTAATTACAGAAGACAATTGGATGAGGTTGCACAAAACCTCTAGATTGATCAGAGTTATTCATTAACACTGTTGGATCCCGGTTCAAAGGTTCAGATGTTAAGCATTCGTACGCGAGACCGAAGGTGGATGCACACTGTTGATGAATCATATATCAGGACGTTAAAGACTGTCCAGTGCTTGCGAGCTTCTAATTATGATCTAACGATGATTGATTTAGCATTTCAGTAATATCAAACAATTGTTTAAAGCTCATTCAGTAGCTTTTCAGACTCAAAAGTAATTGCTGTTAAGACTATCGCTTATCCGATTCAAATCTAACATTTATTCGCCTAAACTGTTTAATCTACCCCCTAAATCTAACCTCATCACATCAGCTAAGCATTAACATTAGGCTCTTTTGTTAGTCAGCCTACATAAACCATGAAAATAAAATCGTTATTCATAATCACTTCAGAGCATTGAGTTTCGCCTTGCTTGTCCATATACATATACTTGAATGCTTCTAGAAAATTCTTACTTTCACCTCTTCATAATCTTTTAATTTTTTAAAAATAAAATTAAAACCTAAGGTCATTCATTGTTCATTTACTTACTGTTCATTCATTATTTCAAATCTTAAAAAAATAAGGCCAACACACACATGATCAACATTTAAACAAAAAAACAAAAGTAAAGTTGAACATTCTTCATTCAAAATATTCATCAAGCTTGTGTTTCAATGTTTTTTCCTCCCAAAATAATCCTTCATTGTATAACTTCACCTTGATCCGAACAGCAGTTTGTGTCTTCTTAAACTTTTGTTTCTAAACTCAAAAAACCTTTTAGAATAAAATAGAGACAATCTATTCACTCTGTTTTACTCTCTCTCTCTCTCTCTCAGTAAAACAAAAAGTTATTTCTAATCTTGACTTTGTAATTTACTTAGCATCAAAATGAGCGGCAATGAATAGTTTGAAATTTCTTGCTTACAATCAAAGTTCTACGATACAGAATGAGAGGTGGAGAATATGTGAAATTTTTTTAAAAATTCATTTACTTCATAGTTATTGATGTGTTTATGAGTTGATTGATAAGAAATTATTTTTTCATATTTCAAAGTTTATTCATCAAAGTTTGATGATGAATGGGTAATTTACAGTGTTAACTCCAGCTGGCGCCTTTTCTGAGGCTGTCGCCGATCCTAAGCGGAGATAAACGAGGTTGGCTGAGCGTTGATTAAGCGGCTACCCCATCCCGAAGTGAACTAACTTTCTAAAATAAAACCTAACCAGAAAAGCATAATTCAAACCAGTACTTCCTAGCTAATATTTTAGTGTATTTAGGATATGATTGAATGGAAAATGTAAGTTTATTTATTCCTGAAGAAAAAACTTATTCTAGAAATAATTAACGCAGAATTCACGTCCATTCACAGGTATACAGATGAAAACGCTTAATGTATGCAACTAATATAGTTCGAAAATTGTTAAGGAAGTATATATTTTCCCCATTTATTACAGTAAAACAAGGTGTCAATCAGGAAATACTGATTCGCTTTAACTGGATATCGTGTTGTTATATGAACGGTATATTTGATATCGTTTCCAGCGCCAAATATTACTTACTTACGCCTGTTACCCCCAATGGAGCATAGGTCACTGACCAGTATTTTTTTAAACCTACCATGTCCCAGCCCTCCTCAGCAGTTCTACTAAATTCTTGTTCATTCTTCTCATGACTGTCTTAATTCTCTGTCTTAATTCTTTGTCTTTCTCTTCTTCGTCGACCTTCGGGATTTCAGGTGAGGGGTTTTATAGTGGGGCAGCTGAATGCCTTCCTCAGTGTGTCCTGTATAGCTCCAACGCTTCTTCCTGATTCATCCGGCAGCTGCAATCTCATTTGTTCTCTCCCAAAGTAAGTTGTTGCTGATGGTGTCTGGCCAACGAATACGAAGTATTTTGCGTAGACAGCTGTTAATAAATACATGTATCTTCTGGATGATGGCTTTGGTAGTTCTCCAACTTTCCGCTCCATACAGTAGAAGTGTCTTGACATTCGTATTGAAAATCCTGATTTTGATTTTGGTCGATAATTGTTTGGAGTTCCAGATATTTTTCAATTGTAGAAACGTAGCCATTGCTTTGCCGATGCGCGCCCTCACATCTGCAGCTCGACAAAATAAAACGGAAACAGAAAGCTCTGGTCAACGAAAGCCAAAATTGTCACGATGGGCCAGTCAGGTTCGTCATGATTCAAGTGTATTATGATCATACAACTTACTGTTCATGTAAGATACTACTCAAATGAGTTAAGTATACAGGAGACAGTATTACTGTACAGAATCTGAAAGTAAAATGTTCAATTAGCAGACTGAGCAACGAAAATGATTAGACATTTAGGGCTCCTAAAATCTAACTTGTGGAATGGGATATACTTACATCTGTAAGCGCAGGTAAATGATTTTCTCATGAGAAGTAAGGATAGATGCAACAAACAAAACGTGTCAGTGATACTGCGGCGACTTATTCCACAATTCCGAAAACTTTTCAGGTGGATTAATTGATGTGAAGAGAGCATTTCGAATGAGATCGTATCAGTAATGGCAAAGAGTTACAGAAACTATAATTAAGAGTTTCTGTCTATCGCATTACTTCCCATCCGGATTATTAATTTAGAAACTCAAGAATATGAAATTTGAAACGTCCTCGTATGGATTCCAGTTTACATTTGTCTTCCATGTGAAGAACAAATATACAGTGTTCAATAAGTGGTCGAAAACAAAGTTCGTACATTAAAACATTTGACTCACAGTTACGGACGTTGAGACCTGCAGGTATGTTTACTTTGCATGTTCTGAAAAAAGAACAATTTTAAGGGTACTTGAGTTATGAGTCTGACATCGTAAGAAACTTGGATAACCCTTAACTATTTATGTTGGATTTAGGTTGTGGAAATGCTTATCAAAGCGAATCCTTCCATGCTTAGCAGCGGTCAGCTCCAACTTCTATTTCAAGTACCATTAATTTAAGATCATCTGCAAGCACCCGCTTACGTAGAAATTTTTTATTGGATTACTCCTATGAGTAGCAGGAGTCGTGGATGCGCAGTGCTACTGATGAGTCCCATACCAGGACGAAACAGCCATCCAGTGCTTCCAGATTTCTAATGGTGTTCGTCCAACAATGATTGATTGGTGATTTCAATGTGTGAAAACACAAATCTCCGTAACTCGAATTGAAAAATTTTAAGATATCATTTTCATATAAGAATATTTCTGTAACAAGTATTTGGTTCAAAACGAACTGTTTCCACTTATATGGTAATCATTATACGCTTTTTCAAGAAGTCATCACAGACAAGGGTTAATTGAACAACAGCTCATAATTATTTCACCATATATGGAAGCTACTCATTTGAGTGTCAGTCCTTGACGGTAAACTGGTTGACTAATTTAGTTTATATTAGCAAACAGCTACTGGTTTTAAAAAATATTTTTATCTGCCAGAGAATAGTATAATGTTGTTGAAAACCTTTGCCACTGTTAGCCTACAACTTCAGAGTTGACATCACAGATTAACCTTCGTTCGGCATCCCACTCCTGTCATCAAAGTTGACTGTCTAGATAAGGTTAGTTTACAATGTAAGCTACAAAAGTTCACGACTTCTACAAACACTAAGTTGTTTTAAATTATACAGAGAGAGAATACAAATACTGAAATCATAATTTCAATGAGCGCAATGTTTGTTTAGCGGACAGAGAATAAATTCGGTTTATTTGATGATCAGCTTGTATAACTACTTATAATGTTCAGTAGTATTTCTTAAATCTAACAGTACTGTGTTTGTGACTTACCCTTAAGACTGGTTGTGTGAATATGATGTGCACTCCACATGTAACAACTTACATACTAACGCCTGTTACCTCTAAGGAGCATACGCAGCCGACCAGTATTCTCCAGCCTACTCTGTCCCCAGCATTCTTTTCTAGTTCTGTTCAATTGTTCTTCATTCCTCTCATGTCTGTCTCCATTTCTCGGGTGCCATGTGTTTTTTGGTCTGCCTCTTCTAGTTTAGCCTTCACAATTTCAAGAGAGGACCTGTCTTGTGACGCAGTCGGGTGCTTTCTGCAATATGTGTCCGATCCACTTCCACCGCTTCGTCCTGCACTAGAATCTGGTTTGTTCTCTCCCACAGTAAGTTGTTGCTGATATTGTCTGGCCAACGAATCTGAAGTATTTTGCGAAGACAACTTGTATCTCGTAGTTCTCCAAGTTTGCTCTGCATACAATAGAACTGTCTTGACATTTGTATTGAAAATTGTTGGTTGACAGTTGTTTTGAGTTTCCCATGTTGTTCAACAGAAGAAATACAGCACTTGCTTTCCCGATCCGCTCACTCAGATCCACCTTGATATTCGATGACGCTGCCTAGGTATGTAAAGGTTTTCACGTCCTCCAAGGCATCTCCATCAAGAGTGATCTGGTTGGCTCATGTTTTTCGAAAACATTCGACTGAAAATCTCGAACCTCGATCTGATATTATTTGACGCTCATGTACCTGTAATGTACCTGTAATTGTTATGGAACTAGTGCTATCTAACAGACTCATTGTCGTTCACTCATCTGTATAGTTAGATTCATAATGGCTGAGTTATTCATACTGTAACTAACTTTCCTCACGATAAATAATATTGATTGATCATTGTATAATAGCCAGTGTTATTTTTGTCTAGACGTTTTTAATCCTGAGTGATTGATTGATTGATAAAAATACTTTTTTGGACTTTAACTATGTGATCACATTGTTTAAAATGTTTCCTTCATATAAATTGAGATAATTTACAAAAATCGACGATACATCATCCGATTATCATTCTTGTAAGTAATCTAAATTATATTTGTGAATTTGATTCATGATTTTTTTAATTAGAGTTATGGTGATCATTGTTTTTACACTGAGAAATCATGAATCAATCATTGTTAGACTACTCTTCAAAACCCTGGAAGCACTATAAGGCTGTTTCATACAAGTATGTGACTCAGTACACATCCACTAATCCTGCTACTAGCAGTATTCGAAACGAAGACCTTCGGCCTAGCGCGTGAACGCCCAACCCCTGGGCAGCTGGGCCGGTGGCATCTAACGGTATCAATGTCTAACTTTGCCCAATCTAGGGATTTTGTGTGTTGTAACCGATTTTCTTCGGTAGTTATCGCCTACAACCAACAGGGTTGAACTCCATTGGTCACGTCTTATCACTAGAACACACTAAAACTCTCCTCAACTCCAAGTGAAAATTCGTCCAGTCGTACAATGTTCAGATAGAAGTTTGAAGTTTTTGCTGATAATGCTGTTCAGAAAATCAATCAAAGCTCCATGACCAAAACATCCAGCTCAGAGAACCAAGCTCCACCACAACCATCCAGCGTAGCGACAAATTTTCTCCACCATCTCAAAAATTCAGTAAGATAGAAGCATCAATATATATCTGGTAAACATGCGTCATTCATTGAGCAAAGTATTTGTTATGCCTGCACGTAAACACGTCGTTTTGATATACTTGAATTATTACGAGTTAACCTAGTCGGAAAACGAGAGCGAGGATTTCTGTTTATCTTATTTGCTTGCTAAGTAAATAATAATATTCTGCTCTGAAGAAGAAGACAAACTCAAAGACGGATTTTCCAAAGGCTGCTACTTTTTGAAAATATCCAAGTCGACAATAAATCACCGACTTTTCGATGATAACAGTCAGCTAATCGATAGCGACTCATTGGTAATAAGACTTCTAAACGTCCGCACTTATGTTAGTCTAAAAGTCATGATTGCTCAATGCTAAGAAGACTTACATATGTTCTATAATCCCTGGTTTCTACTGGATTATCCAACGAATTTTAAGTTGTGATGAAAAATAAGAGTTCAGATAGATTACATAACAAGACCAACACTTACTTACTTGCGCATGTTAACTCCAATAGGGTATAAGCCGATGACCACCATCCTCTCCATCCTACTCTGTCCTCAGCTTTCTTTCCCAGTACTATCCTATTCTTATGTCTGTCTCAAAGTCTTAGCGCAATGTGTTCTTTGGTCTTCCTAATTTCCTATGACTTACAGGATTCCAGGTGAAGGGTTGTCTTGTGATGCAGCTAGGTGATTTCCGCAATGTATGTTCTATCTACCTCTAATGCTTCTTTCTGATTTCTTCCTCTACTGAAATCCGATTCGTTCTCTCCCACAGTAGGTTGTTTTTGATAGTATATAGCCAACGGAATTGCAGTGTCTTGTGTAGGTTAATGTTAATTAACACTTGTATCTTGTTGATGATTGCTTTCGTAGTTCTCTAATTCTCGGCTCCTTAAAGTAGAACTGTCTTGAAAATTCTGAGGTTTTCGTCTGTTGACCGATAGTTTCTCTGAGTTTCGGATGTGTTTCATTTGTAGAAATGCTCTCCTTGCCTTACCAATCTGCGCCCTCATATATGCACTTCATTTATCTTGAATGACACCGGCCTCCACCTCAAACAAGTCTATGAGCTGTCCTCCATGTGCGATATTGCACTTTAGTTCGCCAAATGAATTCCGTATGATGTTGACTATCTTCTCAGGCGCGCCTTACTGTCAAACAAGTCCCCGTAGTGTCATCTTGTCCACGCTATCGAATGATTTTCGGTAGTCAATGAAATTGATGTACAGTGGTGAGTTCCACTCAAATGATTGTTCCACAATGTTCCGTAATGTTGCGATTCGATCGCACACAATCGATCCTTCCGTAATCCAGCTTGTTGATCTCAAAGTTGGACATCTACATAGTCGTTCATTTTATTTAACAACACTCTTTTGAAGACTTTTCCTGGTAATGAGAGAAGAATGATACCTCAATAGTTCTTACTGTTGCCAAGATCTCTTTTTCAGTCTGTTGGTTGTGATGGTGTTTCGTTCTCTAAGCTGGACGCTGTTTTGGTTGTGGAGCTTTCATTGTTCTTCTTCTGAACACCATCATCAGCACAAACGTCAGCTACAGAAGTGAAGCATTCGAATTTCTCCACATTTGACCCGTAGCTTATTCTGTTAACCTCCATCTTGATTAGTTGCTGTTAACCTTAAACCTGTCGTTGTTTGCACCTTTTTATTTTGATAATATCCCACTTTTGATCTGTTACTTGATCCTATGTTTGCCTATGATTTTTCTGATTAGTTGATAAATTGGATCAATTTCGATATGTTTGTTGATGATGTTGTTGAAAGGTTCACAACCGAAACATCCAGCTCAGAGAACCAAACCCCACCACAATCATCATCCATCCACCTGATCAACAAATATTCTCCATCATCTCATCATCTGTTGGTACATATATAACATGACCAACACAGTGAAACTGAATTTTATTACAATTTTTTTAAATAAAATAATTAGAATTAATTACTTATCTCATAAAAAAAAAGAAATTTCATTTATACACGTAATACATCTTCATACATTTTGTCCTATTTTAAAAATTCTCTTTTGCATATCACTTATCTATTTGTATTTCGTGTTAATTACACTGTTGAGAAAGAGATTTTTTGCAGAAAAAAAAATAGAAAGTCTTTATTATGATTTAATCATTTAGTCTAGAGAAGAAAATTTCATGAAAAGAACTCATTATTCATTGTTTGTTAGATATAATTGTCTAAAAGACTTATGAAAAAGCAATATATATGTATATATATATATATATATATATATATATATATATATATCTCAATGATTGATATTATTAGACTAAAGACTCAGTCGTTTAGACAAATTAATGGCTACTTGAGTATTAATCTTATACAATGTTTGGATAAATGTACATATAGAGATTGATCAGAGTTAGACATGAACATTGTTGCATGTCAGCCAATTCAGTAGTCTAGAAGTTAAGCCCTCGTGCACAAGACAAAACGTCCTGGGTTTGTGGTATGTACGCCCGCGTAAACATATCATTTTGATATGCTTGAATGCCATTACGAGTTTACTTGAGTCAGTAAAAGAGAACGAGGATTGAGGATCCGGTGACGTGACGTGCTACGCTAATCTGATTGTCCTAGCCCTCATTGAGTAAAAGAAGAAGACTTGATATAGCGTAGAAAGTGTATTCTACAAATACCCAGCAAATACAATGATCTCAAGCACACAAATCGCGTTTATTTATGCATCGTAGAAACGACCTTGGAAGAGTCATAAAAATAGCGTACTAAAATAACACACCGACCAATGAAAGTCAAGGATTTTCCGGGTGGGAAATGTGATCTCAAGGTCAACTGGTCGGCCCGTGAGTAAAATCCAAAGTTAAGACCTTTATCAAGTGAGTTCTTGAGATCTAACGTCCTCAGCAGTTTGAACCCTGCAATTAGCAGTAGTCATTGATGCGCGCTTCTGATGTGTCTCATACCAGGAGTAAGGAACCGTTCAGTACTTTCAGGTTTCTTCTATTGGTAGTCTCATAATGAGTTATTCATGATTTCGAAAATCTAACTTAAGATGTGAAAATCATACTTTTTAGAATGAAGAGTCAATCTTTTACACAAGCTGATGGCTATTCGCGTATCTATCTCATCAGAGTTTGAACAAATGTACACGTAGATTGATCACAGCGAAACATGAACACCTTTGAATGTTGGCCGATTCAGTTGTTCCAGAGTTGCAGCGTTCGCGTGTAAGATCAAAGGTCCTGGGTTTGAACTCTGTGAGTAGTAGGAGTCGTGGAAGCAAACTGACATTAGGATGAAATTGCAGTTCAGTGCTTTCTGGTTTCTTCTGCTGTTCGTCTAACAATGATTGATTCACAGTTTCACTGATCTAAATGAGGTTGTGAAAATCAAACTTTTTAGAATAGAACATTAACTCTTTTAAACAAATTAATAACTACCCAAATTATCGAGCCGATCAGTGTTTGGAGCAAAATGTACATGCCTCTGATTCTAATACAAATCTTGATTGAAATAAGCTAATACGATGTTATTAATTTAAATAAGCCCTTTTTAAATGTACGCCAATTATATTTTTATGACAAAATGAACTAGTTTAAGTGGTATGTTTCAACTTGTTTGTCAGAATTTTTGTTCCAAGGTGAATGTAGTTTTTTTCACACGTTATCTGACAATCAAGTAAAACGAAACTAGATATACGATTGATGAATATATATTAACAGCGCCCATCATATGTAAATATTCAAGTACCATTGAAACAAAACACAACTAATATTCACATTACTTACTTACTTACTTACTTACGCCTGTTACCCCCAGTCAAGCATAGGCCGACCACCAGTTTTCTCCAACCAACTCTGTCCTGCACTTCCCTTTCCACTTCTGTCCAATGTTTGTTCATTTTTCTATTGTCTGTCTCCATTTCTCGGCGTGATGTGTTCCCTGGCCTTCCTCTTTTCCTTTCACATTGAGGGTTCCATGTGAGGGCTTGTCTTGTGACGCAGTTAGGTGCCTTTCGTAGTGTGTGTCCTATCGACCAACTCCACAACTTCTTCCCGATTTCCTCCTCCACTCGAATCTGACTTGTTCTCTCCCATAGTAGGTTGTTGCTGATGATGTCTGGCCAACAAATCCGAAGTATTTTGCGTAGACAACTATTAATAAACACTTTTATCTTGTGGATGATGGCTTTGGTAGTTCTCCAAGTTTCCGCTCCATACAGTAGAACTATCTTCACATTTGTATTGAAGATCTTGATTTTGGTTTTAATTGAAAGTTGTTTGGATTTCCAGATATTTTTCAACTGTAGAAATGCAGCACTTGCTTTGCCAATCCGCGCTCTTACATCTGCATCGGATCCACCTTAGTTGTCGGTGATGCTGCAGAGATATGTAAAGGTGTTAACGTCCTCCAAGTCATCTCCATCAACAGTGATTTGGTTGGTGCATGTTGTGTTGTATCGGAGCATTTCGCTTTTTCCTTTATATATGTTGAGACCTACTGTTGCAGAGGCTGATGCTACACTGGTCGTCTTCTCTTGCATTTGTTGTTTAATATTGACATAGGTAAATGTAAGTACTAAACACCTAGTCCTAGACCATTTGTTATTCATTAAGTTTCGGATAATTTAAAATTATATTGAATCTTGAATACCTGAGTTCAAAATGGAATTCTGATATATATCTTTACTCAGAGTAGATGAATACTATCAGATTGGATGGTTAGTATAGATTGTATAGGTTTGTAAAATAATTTACATCTCAGATGAACTTTAGTTATACGATTGCTATCAAATAGGGAGCAAACATTCCATTTTGCTATGGGATATCAACGATGCAAACTTACCTCTTTCCGATGTGTAAACACATGTGGCTTGTACATAACCTTTAAAAGCAACTGGGATTTACATTCAATAATTCACAGTTTTAAGTTGAACCAATCGCCTATATTCCTCAATAACTATCCATTGTCATTTGTGATACTTTTTTCCAAGCTTGCAGTTATTGCATTTCATCAATCTCAGGTTCTTACTTGAACGTCTGGAAATTAGCTCAAAGTCGGTTGGTAGCTATCAAGTAACAGATTATTATAAACAAAGATAGTTGTTTTACGGGTGCTGTTCAATTTTAAATTATTCCATGACGTGAAACATTTTCAAATATGATAATTGATTTGATTGTAATAAGCTTGAAACTGCCAAATTAGTTGTCTACATAAAATTTCATAAATCAGTCATCGTATCCAGTTTACCTATGAGAAACTATCATAGACGCAGAAATTATATAACTGGTTTATTGTAAACGTCTGTATAACGTTCAACAGGTCATTGTACAATGTAACAAGATCAATATCTCATATGCGCAGCATCGTTTTGCATCGGACAGTGAGTAAAAATAAATATTTAAAAAAGTAGTATAGATTCATTTTATTTTGCAAAGTTCTCATTAGATGCTTAAAACCCAAAACAGATTTTTTATGGGATAAACTCCAAGAGAACCTCTCTTTTATTTCTTAGACCACTAAGGCTACTTTCAAAATACTTGTTTATTTGCAGACCAATTTAGCTGTATTACGAAGAAATTACTAGTCAACTTTAGACTGAGTTATTGAACAAGTATGTTTTTATAAGGGATTAGTAGTTTAGTCGAAATATAGGTTCTGGCTAACGGAGTGTTCACATTTAAGCTGACTGTCCTTACAACGTTATCACCTTTAAAATTGCAAGAGATAACGGTTGGTATTCTTTTGATTGTAAACTTGTACTACCTGTTGTCTTTAGTTCTTCTATATTCGTTGATTAGTTTATGTGGCAAACTCTAGGTCTTTGTTTTTCATTATAGGGTTTTGGGGATTGTTACGTTACTTCAAAATCATGAATCAATCAATGTCAGACCACCATGAAACACTTCAAAGCACTAGACGGCCATTTCGTCCTGATATGGGACTCATCAGATATTCATATCCATAACTCCGGCTACTCGCAAGATTCTACCCAGGACCTACAGTCTTGCTCGCGAAAGCTTAGTCTATAGACCGCCGAGCTGGCATCCGTAGCCTGTCAATGTCTAACTTAGATCAATCCACGCTCTAGCTCAACTTCATTCACTGCCTTCGGTGAACACTGCTTGACACTCGAATAGGGTTGAACTCTACTGGTCATAACTTCTCACTGGAGCTCAGGAAAACTTACTCATGGAGCTGGTTACTAGCGAACATAAGTTAAAAGGTTGTAGAGATTGTTAATTTACTTCGAAATAATGAATCAACCAATATTAGACCACCATTAGAAACCTGGAATCACCTCTAGAAGCACAAGACCGTGAATTAATTGAAGTTAGACTTGAACATCATTAGATGCCGGCTAAGTAATCCAAAATTTAAGCGATCATACGCAAGACCATAGTGTCGGGGATGTTAAATCCCCGAAATTCGCTTGATAAACGCCTCATTTTGGTTTTTACGTTTGCGAGCATGGTCTGATCAGTTGACCTAGAGATTTCAATTCCCACCAGGAAAATCCATGGCTGTGATTGGCTGCTGTGTATTTTAGTATGCTATTTTCATAACTGTCCCAAGGACGTTTCTATGATGTATAAATAAACGAGAGTTGTATGCTTGATTG
This sequence comes from Schistosoma turkestanicum, assembly GCA_944470395.2. NCBI lineage: Eukaryota > Metazoa > Platyhelminthes > Trematoda > Strigeidida > Schistosomatidae > Schistosoma > Schistosoma turkestanicum. The sequence goes on along the minus strand of OX103974.1, from coordinate 40,945,019 downwards.
TACTGTGATTGCTCGGTGTTTGTAGAATATACTTTCTACGCTCACAAAGTCTTTTTACTCACTTTGGGGATTCAAGGTAGCCTACCTAGACGCTGGTTCATTGTCTCGTTCGCGTTTATCGACTAAGATAAACTCGTAATAGCCTCAAGCATACTTAGTGACGAGCGTAACACATAGGTTCTTGGTTCGATTTTCGCGAGTAGCAGGAGTCGTGAATGTGTATTGCTATGCACCAATTCTACACCGACTTTGTCTATTGTACGTATCCTTTCCAGTCTATAAAACAACTAATCTTTTGATTTATAGGTTTTTTTATTTGTAACCAGCTGGACAATAATATTAGCTGTTGCGAACAGTCAAATTTTGTTTTAATCCAAACATCATTTGCATTTTTTCAAATACCATGTTAATCATGTTTTAGGTTTATCATTCGTCAAAAATAAGAATGATAAAACATTTTTTAACATTAGTCCCTTTGTTGTGAACATCATTTATCATATACACAAATGTCATTCAATGTCTGCCTGAATTAGGTTTATACTAACTGGGATGATTGATATATATATATACATATAAATGATGTTATTTACATAGAATTCATTTTTTAAATAAATAAAAGATAAATGTTTTCTTTTCTTGAATTCTGACAACCATATGCTGCTCATGGGAATGAATTATTTGTCAACAAAAGTTGCTAATCGTGTTGTGGATTTTGTGATGATATAATTGTAGCATTTTTTTAAATCAGAATTATGGAGATTAGTGTTTTTACTTAATTGAAATCATCAATCAATCATTGTTAGACTACACCATTAGAAACTTGGAAGCACTAGGCGGCCGTTTCGTCCTGGTATGGGACACATCAGTGTCAGTTTGCAGCTACGACTTTTGCACCTCGCAGGATTCGAACCCGGGACCTTCGGTCTTGAGCACGGACGACTAACCTCTGGGCAACTAGGCCGGCATCCAACGATGTGATTATCTAGCACTGATTGATCTAGGTATTTTGCGCGACCTTAACCATTTGTCTTTAGTAGTTACTGCCCACACTCGACAGGGTTGAACTCCGCTTGTCACGTCCTCTCACTAGAACTCCGAGAACTTCCTCACGAAGCTAGTCACTAGTGATGATCACAAATTACGATATAATTGTATGTGGATTTATATTTTAGTGAATTATTCGATCAGATAAAGAGATACATGGCTAGATTTGAATCATGTTATTATAAAATTTGACGCTCAAATAGGCAAGGATAATTTTACATTGGTTTTCAAGAGAACCAGACACAATGCCCACTTGTTAATACTAAAACGTGCACAGTACACAGCTCAATCCTGAGGTGCAACCAACACACAGATATCTGAAACATACACAACATTTATCTACACCAATACTGTTGGGGACGTTAGATCCCTAGAACTGACTTTAAAAAGGTTTTAATTTTGGGTTTTTTTCATGGGCTGATCAGTTGACCCTGAGATCACATTTCCCACCAGGAAAATCATTGGCTGTGATTTATTGATGTGTAAGTAAACGCATTTCGTGTAATTGAGTTCATTGAAATTGCTGGGTATTTGTAGAATACACTTTCTACGACATATCAAGACAAGAATTTTTTCCAGTTAGGTGGGTTAACGGATCAAAGTATCCTACCATGTCACTGGGTCATTGTCTCTTTCTCATTTATCGACTAAGGTGAACTCGTAATAGTTTGAAGCATATCAAATGACGAGCATAACAAATACAGATGGTGATTATTTCCGATTCATGATCGTGTCGCTTAGTATGTATGTGGAGTTCTAGCAAAACTTGTCAAAATAATGCCAGATCATCCATAATGTTCACAACGAACCTCTGGTCTCATAGGGGGAGCCTTCAGCTCTATATAGCTCCGTATAGCTTATGGAATCTACATCGTATGGTATGGGATAGATAGTAAGAGATGAAGCTCAGCTTGACAAAGATAGGCTAAAACACTCTTATTACCCTTTATCTCATTTTGGGTGATGAGTTTTTCACAATAGCGAAATCTTTTTTCGATCATATGAGACCTGAGTCAGGCGTGGTAATCCTCTGAATCGCACTAACTAACTAAAAAATAATTTTCAGTACAACCAGATAACTTGACTTGAAATATGGATTACAATAACTGGATGGAACATTCACATAACAATAAACTGTAATATTGAATCGCTAGTGTCAATATTCTCGCTCCAACACGATAGAATTCCTCACTAGGTGAAGATCAACACTAACTGGAAAAACGTTTAATATTCTCATAAATTGAAGCAGTTTATATATACATCATCATACTGGATTTTAATCAAAACTGAATTCTACATTTTTCCACCATGCATGAAATCGAAATGGCATCCAAGTACAAATTCCATCAAATTGTTAAAGAAACTCCTCCTGAAACTCGAAATCACTATCAACCAATACCAAAGTCACAATTTTCAATACAAATGTCAAGACACTTCTACAGTATCGAGCGGAAACTTGGAGAACTAGCAAAGCCATCATCCGAAAGAGACAAGTGTTCAGTAATAGTTTTCTATGCAAAATACTGCGTGTCCGTTAGCCAGACATCATCAACCACACACTAGCAGAGGAATAAATCAGGAAGAAGCATAAGAAGTAGATATGACTTCATCACAAAAAAATCACTCACTTAGAATCCTCAATGCCAAAGGAAAAGAGGAAAACTGAAAAACACATTAGATCGGATTTTGGAGACAGACATGAGAAGAATGAACACTGACTAGATAGAACTGGACAGAAAGACCCAAAACAGAGCAGGTTGGAGAATGCTCGTCCTAGACCCATGCTCCATTTGGAGGATAACAAACGCTATTAAGTAACTCGGTAATTATTTGTTCAAGAAGACAAGCGTTCAAAAACTAAGTGACCATTACAATGAATAATCACAATATGAATGCATGTTCTTGCAATTAGAAATCAGTTTTGCATTATTCTAAATCAAAAGAGTAAGTGTGATATTAGAAACACGATGACAGACCCATTGCTATGCATTCAACTATTTCATAAGTGTACACGTACATATAAATATAAAATCAGACGATGCTTATTTTTTTTTGGTCACATTCGAATTCAATTACCTTTGACAATGAAAAAGAATAAATCATAAAAGCGCGAAAATTTTCTGATTATCATTAGGGAAAAATAAAGTGCCATTAATTATTGTATTTATAATTTTCAATGACTTTTCATTTGATTATGTAAATGAGACCGTTTTTTTTGAGATTTTGAATTATTTATGCTGAAAATTTTATTGAATCTAACCAGTTAATAAATAAAATTATATGCATATATATATCACCCAACTGCCGACTGCATCGATGAACGATGTTCTATGGTGTAAAAGTAGATTAGAAAAGAGATAGAAGCCTCGAAAACCGAAACAGGCCACATGAAATCACTGACAAGTGGACTGAGTCATGTTGGTAGTTGTGGACTACCTGGTTGTTGGGTTCCACGAGACAAAAGTAACCGTTGGTTAGAAACGACATGGCTCAGGTGAATTCATTCTTTGTGTTCTCCCCCAAATGCTAATCTTCTCAATTCCCCATCACCTCTATCTCTCTCTCTTTCAAAAGTTGTCTCATTGAATTATACTTCTTGGATGTTATCTTCGAACCCTAATCATCTCCATTACCGCTATTACTTCTACTATCTCTACCACTATGGGATTTTAACTGATAGTTGCGTCTCTGTGCTAATGTGGCAATGGAAACATGAATTTATATAAATGCGTACAAAGTTCTTACTTTACAAATGACTGATTAAAACAGAGAAAGGGAAATACCTTTATTATCAAGATACAAACTTATTGCACATTTGAAATCATCAATCAATCATTGTTATACCACCATTAGAAACCTGGAAGCACTGGATGGTTGTTTCGTCCTGGTATGGGACTCATCAGCAGTGCGCATACACGACTCCTGCACCTCACAGGATTCGAACACGGGACCTTCGGTATTGCGCTAGAACGCCTAACCATCGGACCACTGTGCTGGAATCCAGTGGAGTTAATTTCTAACTCTCATTGATCTACGGATTTTGCGCGACCTCACCCATTTGTCTTTGGTAGCTACTGCCTTCACCCGACAGGTCTGAACTCCATTGGTCACGTCTTCTCAACTAGAGCTCCGAGCATTTATTCACGAAGTTAGTCACTAGTGAGCAATGTTACGATATTTTTGGGCAAAGTTTTGGAGATTAGTGTTTTTACACATTTGAAATCATCAATCAATCAATCATTGTTAGACAACCATTAGAAACCTGGAAGCTTTGGACAGCCGTTTCATCCTGGTATTTGACTCATCGTGGATGCACATTGCTGATGAGTCCCGTACCAGGACGAAACGGCCGTCCAGTGCTTCCAGGTTTTTAATGGTGGTGGTCTAACAATGACTGATTGATGATTTCAAATGTGTAAAAACATTAACCTCCAAAACTCTGCCCCAAAACAAACTTATTGATCACAGCAGTATCATGCTGGTGTTTTTGAAAACTACACATTGAAATTAATTGGTTTTATGCCACCTATATAGAGCAAAAAAATGTTGACTGTAATCTTGATTACAATTTATTTATACTAACGGACAAAAAATAGTTGCACTGCTGCCTTTATGTTGGAGGCCGATAGAAGTGAGAATAATGTAACAAAGGAAACAGACTGAAATAATGTAATTAATTTTCAAGTGTTATTTATTTAAGTTGAAAAATACTACTAATTATTATTAATAATATTAAGAAATATCTATTTGTATAAGGATGGAATTCCGCAAATGAATATTGAACGAACCCAATGAACTGTTAAAAAAATGCATCTTGATTTATAACCCCAAAAAAGAGATCGATAAAACTTATTGAAGTAATCCGATTTAAAATATCAATTAAGACGGAAATGGTGCATGCAACGAAAGGATTTTTATTGAAAACTATTTAGGAAGAATAAAGTTTAAAATATAAAGCAGATATGAATGCAGTCAACAGTTGTATTGTTCAACTTAACTATTCGAAACTAATCTCATACACGGATTTTCTATCTAGGTGAATTAATAAACAGTTATTCTTTTGACTTCAATGATGTGAGAATTTTTAGTGGTTACTCATTTTGTTGGAGAATTAATTTTCTGTGAGGATGGAGTTGCGAACCCCATGCCTAACCCTCCTCATTTATCTAGGCTTCAAATCGGCATTAACTCCTGAAAGGCTCCAGGCAGAGTTAACCAATAAAATCAACAAATCCCGTTATTCAACTGATCAGTTAGATTTTACAATATGATTAACACATCAGTCTAAGATATCATGTGAAAGAACAATATCTTACTGTTTGATTGAAATCATGAGTCGATCATTTTTAGACCACTATTAGAAACCTAAAAGCAATGGAAGGCCACTTCCTCCAAGTTTGGGACTCGAGAGCAGCAGTGCGCATTCACGACTCCTGCTAATTGTAGGATTCGAAACCACGACCTGCGGTCTTGCGCGTGAAAGCCTAACCTACTGAGCTGTGAGTTAACATCCAACGGCGGTAATGTCTAATTTTGATCAATCTAAGATTTTATGCAACCTCAACCAACTCTATAATAAATAGCATACAATGTGCTCACTAGTTGCGGTGGAGTTTTGTTCTCTAAGCTCTCTCTCTATGCCCAGTTCAGAGAACGAAACTTCAACTTAATCATCCACCTGAACTAACAATTTTGTCTACCCTGCTCACTAGTGACTAGCTTTGTGAGAAAATTCTCGGAGTTCAAGCAAGTAGTTCAACCCTGTGGGCTGTAAGCAGTAACTACAGAAGACAATTGGGTGAGGTTGCACACAATCCCTAAATTGATATTAGTTATACATTAGCACCGTCAGACGCCAGCTCAGTGGTCCAGAGTTTAGGCTTTCACGCGTAAGGTTAAAGGTGTTGCGTTCGAATCTTCTGAGTAGCAGGAGTTGAGGATACGCACTGCTGATGAGTCCCATACTAGGATGAAACAGACAACTACTGCTTCGAGGTTTCTAATGTTGGTCTAACAATAGTCTATTCGTAATTTCTTTTAATGTAAAAATGAAGTTTAAAGTTACTTAATATTCAGTTATCAATATCTTCCCATAATGTTTTAGAGAATGTTCTGGAAATGTCTAATTCCGCTGTCTAAAATATTTTCAAAAATTTTAAAAATGAAGGCCGTCACTTGTAAGATAAACGATTGATAACATTGACGGTTGGAAAGTTATTTATATCAACTTACTGTGTTACTTAGTTACACCTGTTACCCCTAATGGAGCATAGGTCGCTGCTGATCAGCAAATTATTTTCCCGGTTAGCATTTTTTTTAAATGAGTTTAATTTCGACGGGACGGAGTCGCCAAGCTCATGCCCGAACCTCCTCTTTTATTTGAGCTCTAGTCCGGCAGTAACCCTTGAAGGGCCCTAAATGGAGTCGATTTATATCAACTAGAAACTATAAATGAATAAGACCTTTTCATCACAAAAATCAGTGAACCCACGAACAATTGTTATGAAGACAGAATACAAATTAAGTATGTGCGTTGCCTGTTCAATATTACACATTTTTCACTATAATTTAGTGTGATTTTCGTTCAGCATTATGTACAACACTCATTTGTATTAAATCAGTGCAGAAATCTATTTCTTTATTTCCGTTTACAGTTTTTGGTGTATAATATTCCCTAGCTAAAGTTACATTACCAGTAAATCTTTATAAATATGAATGTACTTAGTTAGTAGGTTGTTATGAAGTCTCTCACGCGTTAACGCTTCACCTCTATTCCACTGAATTGTCTGTCGTACAACCGTGTTAATGTCTAACTTCGATCAGTCTAAGGTATAACGAAATTCCACCCAATGAGTTCGATATGTAACCGCCTACAACCTATATGGTTGAACTCCACTGCTTACGGCTTCTTACTATAACAATGAGAATTTCTTCACGAAACTAGTCACTACTTGTAAAGATTGCTGCGTTTTATTGAAATGATGATGCCAGTTTTCTGTCGTTATGTCAACTACTTGAAATGATTTTTCAACGCCTAAATGAAATATACCAACAACCGTGTAATTGATATAACGAAGCATGTTCAGATCACTTGTGAAATGTGAAATTAATGAAGTAACGATTGAAGTTCTTTAAGTGACAATTCTTATTTATTCTAAACAGTCTTATTTGATTTTATTAGATGACATTAATTTGTGATTAAAAATCACTTTCAAATTGCATTACACAACTAAAACAAATAACCAAAGTAAATGAAATCAGCGATAGTATTTATAATTCATTGATCTCAGATTAGAAAAACTTAAGTTTTGGGACGAATTTACAAAATGACAAACTTAATTAGGGTATAATTAGAAAATAACATTTTTGAGAAAAGATATAGGTGTTTATTAACAGTTATATATGTATGATACGCCGGATTCGTTGGTCAGATACTATCAGCAACATCCTACTATGGGAGAGAACAAACTAGATTCCAGCAGACGACGAAGTTAGGAAGAAACGCTGGGAGTGAATAGGACACAGCCTAAGAAAATCACCCTACTGCGTCGCAAGACAAGCCCTCACTTTAAATTCTCAAGACCACAGGGAAGGAGAAACAACAAAAACACATTACTCTGAGAAATGAAGACAGAAATGAGATGAATGAACAACAACTGAGTGGAACTAGGAAGAGAAGTTGAGGACATAGTTGGTCAGAGAATTCTAGTTGTCAGACTATGCTCCTTTGAGGGTAATAGGCGTAAGTAAGTAAGTAATTTCTTGGTTAACCATCATACCTGCTGCACATGCACGCCGCTGCATTTTTAGCATCACAAGGATTCTCAAAAGAGCCAGTATCACGATCACCCCTGCCTCATACGTACGTACATGTTATCTAGATTGTTCTGCAGACAAGTGGAAGTTCAAAAAGCAGGCACAAGATCACTGGCCCCGGTTCGGGCACCTATGAATCAACTCAATCCCTCCAACCAATCCACTACCTACAATCCCCAGTCCGCAAGGCGAGCTTTCCCAGGTAGACCTGGCACCCCTAAAGGGATTACCGAGCCACCCAGCAGTGCACTAAACAGCAGCCGTTCCAACCGTCTGGCCTCCAACTGCCTCGCGCTGATGCGATCGATCGGAGCCCCCAAACTACACATGAAGCTAAAGGTCGAGCTTGTCCCACAAGGTCAGTCGGAACGTACACCCTTTCATGGGGCAGATGTCATGGACTGGACCAAGTGCAAGCACTCAGCCAATTAGGGATAATCCTACTATATAAGTGAGCAGACATCATTGGCGTCCAGTACCCTTTTGCACTGGGTCACATAACCCAACTGGGGACCCTTGTTTAAGGGGCCTCGACGCCAGTTTACACAATACACCGAGATGCATAGTGTTTTGGACAACCACACAGAGTCGGTATCAATAGTACAGGATCTTTACGGCTGCTTCCCCAAACAAATCTTTTAGGACCGCCTTCAAGTATCCTGGAAAGCTATATCCGGTTATTTCAAATTTACCTACGCTCAGTGGACGGGATTCAGACTTAGAGGCGTTCAGTCCTAATTCCCCAGAGTGGCTAACCGCATCCAAAGCCTTGCGACCATGAACACGTGCCATTATTCTGGACCGTGCTAGTCACAGCATCCTAAGCGTTCGGAACGGCTTTTAGCCGTAGCGCTGTAAACAACGCCACGTTGTCTGGCAGGACCACGAAGAGGTAGCCGTCACCACAACATCCAGAAGGCTCCATTTATGCGCGTCACCTAATATACACATTCAATCAGATGACTTAAGAGAGTCACAGTAAGTTAGTTAGTTAGTTAGTGATCTTTGAGGTACGCATAACTAAATCAATCCATTTATTATCAATAAGCTTTTTTAATGGTGAATTCGCATTAATATTGTTTCATCTAGGATTATCAATAAAAATAAAATACCAGATATTGGATATTCTCTCTCTAAACAAACTTGTCATCAATCAATCTAACTCAATACAATGCTGATTCATTATTTACTTCCTTTTTATTTAACTCAATACTGATTATTGATCGATAATAATACTCTCATCAAATTCTTCTTAGGTTGTTATTTCCATCACAACTGTTATTTGAAAGAAAAACATTTTCTTTCTGTTTATTATTGTAATTCAGAAGTTATTGTTGTCATTTCATATTACATTCTTTAAATAATATACAATTTAGAGCTTACTCATTAATCTAAACTTTGTTGTTATTAAGATTGAAAAAAAACAGAGAATTATCCCTCTGAATCAGATAACTGTTGTTAATAGTTAAATACACAGATGGCAATAAATCAGTTTCCTAAAAGACAACTTAAAGCCAATAATTGTCGTTATAACGTTGTGGAGATTGTTGAGTTTTGTTAAAATCATGTAATCGACCATTGTTAGATCACCATTGAATACCTGGTAATTTTAGACATCTGATTCATCCTAGTATGGAGTTCATCAGCAGTGCATATCCACAACAGCGCAAGCAAAAATCGAATCCAACACCTTTGGTTCCATGCGTAAAAGCTTAACATCTAGACAATTAAGCTGACATTTAGCAGTTTTATTGTCTAGCTTCAATCAAGTGATTAGATCTCCTGATCATCGTTTCTCACTACAACTCCAAGAATTCCCTCACAAAACTAGTCACTAGGGAGCACACAACAGTTGTCAGTATGGGGTTGTGGAAATTACTGAGTTTAATTTAAATCATGAACCAATTATTGTTAGACTACCGTTGAAGACTTGGAAGCACTGGTCGGCCGTTTCATACCAGTGTTGTTCAATTGGATTGACCGAAGTTATGCTTTAACACTGCTGGGTACCGTCTCTGTGAACTAGAGGTTAAGCGTTCACACATAGGACCAGTAGTGCTGGACTCGATTTCTACTTGTGATATTGAAGACGCGCACTGTTAATAAGTCACATTATGCGGCGAAACGGTCACCCATCACTTCAGCTTTCCAAAGACGATGGCCTAACATTGATCGATTCATTATTTTAATAAACCTGATATGCTTGACAATCAATATGCGTGCATTGCGTTACGAGATCACCTTACTCGGCAAACAGAACGAAAGAAATGACTCTGTGACATGATAGGCTATTTTAATCCGTTTTTTTCATCCCCGGCTAACTAAATTAAAAAGTTTTGATAGGGCGTAGAGAATGTATTCTAAAATCACCCAGAAATACGAGGTGTCTGAGCACAGAAAACAAGCTTATTCATACATGACAGAAACGCCTTTGACAGAGGCACAAAAAAGCGTACGAAAATGATCCACCAACCAATGACAATCAAGGATTTTCCGAGGGGGAAATCTGAGGTAAGGGTTAACTGGCGCGAAAATATAGAAATTCAAAATTTCGGAATAAAGTTACAAAATTAGGACGCTTCAAAGTGGGTTCTGGGGATCTAACGTCCCCAACAAAACCAATACAATTGAAAAACTAACAACTGTTCAAAGAGAAAACGTTTTACTTTACTTCAGCGGTATAATTGTATGCAAATTCGACCAGAGTATATAACAATCTACTGAAGAATAGAGTTTGATTACTTAATGAATTGCTTTGAAGTACGCCATAAAGAAAGAAAGTTATATAACAGTTTAATGGCTACTTTTAAAAACAACAAGAAAGTAAGCTTGATATACATTGCATACGAAAGATTACTGTCTATTTAATGAAAATTTAAGCAACAAAGAATAGTCGCATGTCATAGTAATCAGCAAGTTAATAATTATCATGAATACTTTAGAACATAGAAATGACAACTGACAACTATCATATATCGAAAGAAGGAAGGACAATTTACTTACTCACTTACTTACTTAGTTACTTATTTACTTGCTTACTTACTTACTCACTTACTCACCTACTTACTTACTTATTGCTTACTTTCTTACTTACTTACTTACCTACTCACTTGATTGCTCACTTAATTACTTACGTCTGTTACCCCCAATGAAGCATATGGCGCCTACCAGTATTTTCTCTCCTAATCTGTCTTGTAAATTGGCTTCTAGTTCTGTCTCATTGCTGTTCACTTTTTGAATGTCTGTCTCCATTTGTTGGCGTAATGTCTTGAGCATTCCGAGGGTGGGCTTGTCTTGTGTTGCGGCTGGTTGCTTTGCTCAATGTTTGTCCTATCCACTTCCAGCGCTTCTTCTGGATTTCTTCCTCCGCTGTAAACAGGTTTATTCTATCTCACAGTCGGTTGTTGCTAATGGTATCTGGCCAATGAGTCCGACGTATTGTGCATAAACGACTGTTGTTAAATACTTGTTTCTCCCGGATGATGGCTTGAGTATGCAGTATTTGCATTGAAATTGTGACTTTGATTTTGGCTGATAGTTGTTTTGAGTTTCAAATGATATTCAGTTGTTGAAATGTTCCCCTTGCTTTACCGCTCCGCGCCTTCACATCTGCATCAGATCAACCTTGCTCGTCAGTGATGCTGCCAAGATATGTAAAGGTGTTAACGTCCTCCAACGAATCTCCATTAAGAGTGATTTGGTTGGTGCAAGTTGTGTTGTCTCGCAGATACTTGCTTTTCCCTTTATGTATGTTGAGACCTGCTGCTACACTGGCCTTCTTCTCTTGCATTTGTTGTTGAGTGTGCGATAGAAGAGCCAGATCATCTGCGAAGTCCATATCGTCCAACTGCGTCCCAACTGTCCAGTTGATACCGTGCTTCCCTCCAGATGTCGACGTCTTCATAATCCAGTCGATCACCAAGAGAAAGAGAACGGGTGAAAGTAAACAACCTTGCTTGACTCCGGTCTTCACCTCGAACGAGTCTGTTAGCTGTCCATCGTGTACGATTTTGCAGTTGAATCCATCATAAGAATTCCGTATGATGTTGACTATTTTCTCAGGCACACCGTAGTGTCGAAGAAGCCTCCACAGTGTTTTCCTGTCCACGCTATCCAATGCTTTCTCGTAGTCGATGAAGTTGATGTAGAGTGGTGAGTTCCATTAAATTGATTGTTCCACAATGATTCGTAATGTTGAAATTTGGTCAGTACACGATCGATCCTTACGAAATCCGGCCTGTTGATCTCGAAGTTGGGCGTCTACGAAGTCCTTCATTCTGTTTAACAATACTCTGTTGAAGACTTTGCCTGGTATTGAAAGAAGAGTGATGCCTCTGTAGTTCTCACACTTGCTGAGATCGCCTTTCTTTGGTATTTTGATCAGGTATCCTTCTTTCCAATCTGATGGTACTTGTTCCTCATCCCAAATCTTCTTGAAGAGGATGTGAAATATTTTCTCAGTTGCTTCTACATCTGCTTTCATTGCCTCTGCTGGAATGTTGTCTGGTCCTGCTGCTTTGCCACTCTCGATTTGTCTGATGGCCTTAACTGTAGGTGCGCCAACATCGATTAGGAGGTTCGTGGATGCTGCTTCGATGTTGGATGGGTTCAGTGGAGCTGGTCGATTCAGGAGTTCCTTAAAGTGCTCAACCCACCCGTTTCGCTATTGTTGCGTATGCGATAGATAAGCGTAAGCATCTGTGAAGTCTACATCATCCAACTTCATCCTATCTAAAGATGATTTGAGACTATAACTAAATAAATTGATTGACTGATTGATTGAAAAGATTTTCTTTCTTATTTGTTGTTGTTAAATTATTTCGCTCCCTTCTAGTCAATTTATTCCACTGTAGAAGTAAGTTTTTTTTTTTCAATTAGAAAAAAATACCAAGACTATAAATGAATCAAGTTGACTAGAATAAAATGTGAGTAGATTACACATTGCCAGTGGCATTTTTACTCGACTAATGAATGAAATTTGTATTATCATAATTGCAATATTGTTAGTACTGATGAGGATTGTGTGCGTAGGTGGTGGTTGGATAGTGTTATTTTGCACTAGGAATTAACTTCGAATCGGCAATCATTAATAAATAAGTTAGTTAGTACTGGCAAATTATTTGCGTCTGTTAGAGTACTACTTTTTCAACAGACAGACAGATAGACAGATACAATGCAGAACTTCGTACGAAAGTACATCAGATCAAGTTGCCATGCCCCATCAGCACAGAGATGCAACGGTCATTTCAAATCCAAAAGTGATAGCTATAGTAGAAGTATAAGTAGTAATGGAGAAGATTAGCGATCGAAGATATGATTCGAGAAGTATAATTCAGTAAGATAAATTTAGAAGGAGAAAGGTAGAGATTAGGAGGAATTCAGAAGGTTAGAATTAGAGAGAACACAAAGAGTGGATGCTTTCAATAGTACATATTCAGTTTTTCTTGACAGCGCAGTAAATGATAATAGCTTATGTTTTATATTGAAAATAAAACAGTTTACTAACAAAATACGATAAAAAAAAACAAATACTAATCCACAAGGAAGCCTCCTTCAACACTGTGGTATGCGTGAGAAGATAGTTAACATCATACGGAATTTTTATAATGGGTTATACTACAAAATTGTACATGGAGGACAGCTCACAGACTGATGCCCACTGAAAACTGGAGTCAGGTAAGGTTACTTCCGCTCAGCCTTTCTCTTTCTCCACTTGGTTGACTAGAATATGAATGAGGGAAGAAGTATGGGATACAGTGTACAGCTTGAATCAAGCAGGACGATCTGGACTTCACAGATGACCTAGCCATTGCGTCTAACACCTTTACATATCTAAGCAACATCGCTGATGAGCAAGGTGGATCTGATGCATGTGTGAATGCGCACATTGGTAACATTTCAACATTGGTATCATTTCGACAACAGAAGAACATTTGCAACTCAAAACAACTATCAACCAACATTAAACGGAGTAGAGAGTAGGAAGTTCTACTGATGCTAGTGGAAACTTGGAGAACTACCAAAGCCATCATCTAGAAGATACAAGTGTTTATTAACAGTTATTCAAGCTAAATACTTCGGTTCTGTTCGCCAGACACCATCAGCAGCAACCTAGTGTGAGCGGAAGAATAGACTAGACTTCAACAGAGGAAGAAATAGAGAATTAGCGCTTGAAGTGGACAAAACATACATTCAGGAAAACATTCAACTACGTTACAAGACAAGCCTTCACTTGGAATCCCTAATGTCAAAGGTGAAGCAGAAGACCAAAGAACATATTAGACCGAGGAATGGAGACAGAGATGAGAATAATGAACAACAATAGGGTAGAACAATAATATAAGAACCACGACAGGGTCGGTTAGGGAATACTGATCAGCAGCTTATGCTCCGTTGGAGATAACAGGATTAATTAAATAAGTTATCATCAAAAATAAATAAACATCATACACTTATTCAATCAGTTTATACTGATGTCAGTCCACATAACATTAACAGTATATATTTTATATTGGTTAATCTAACTATTATACTTAAAAAATATCCAACAAAATAACATCGAGTTGTATGGATAGTTGATTCTTGCTGAAATCGTGAACTGATTTAACATTTAACAATACAACTGATAACCTGAAAGCGCGAGACCAGAGTTCCAGTGTTTTGGATACAAATCACTGTGTAATCTTCGAAGCATAGATCTTGTATCCTGGGACAACACGGTAGACAATGCTGTTGTTGGGAGTCGAGTACTAAGTAAGGACAGCAGATCAATAGATGAAGGATTACAACTTAATCAGTTATGGTGATTGAGACATATGTTAGGAATGCCCAACCGCTGAATGCCTCGTCGAGCTGTTTTGTGATATAGGAATAGGTTGGAAGAAAGGTAGTGGCGGCCAGACCTGGTAGATGTACACTACCTGTGTGGGGTCCATGAAACGAAAGTCACAGATGGTTAGAGACCTAGAACAACTTGGCTCATAATCGTTTGCACTGGTGCAGATGCGTCCACTCTTTATGTTCTCTGAAATTCTGATCTGAATTCATCATCACCTCTACCTTACTCTTTCTAAAGTTATCGCACTGAATTATACCTCTTGGATGATATATTCGAACCCTAGTCTTCTCCATTACCGCTAATACTTCTACTATCTCTACCACTATGTGATGTCAGCTAACAATTGCGTCTCTGTTTGCTAATGTGGTATGACAACCTGAACTTATCATTTTTACATCTTGACACTGTAACTGTTTAATCTCTATTAACAAATCGAAATTGACATTCAAATAGAGATTTTTGAATTTTTGATTATGTAGACATTGTGAATTTATTGATCAAATAAACCCAAAGTAAAAAATGTGTCAATTCGTCAAAATATCTAATCATTAAAAGATATATATTCATAATTTGTCGATGGCGCAATTCGATTAACATAAAACTACAAGTTTGCTTTGTGATTCTAACGAGTAGTATTCACTATTGATTCACAGAACTTTAAGAAAAACGTATAAGAACAGAGAAAAAGTGATTTTCTGAATGTCTCAATTGTAAAACATACATTGCTTGGTAAACCGACAAGCCTGCTGCGCATACACATGGCTGCTTTTTAGGCAACGCGAGGATTCTCACTGTAGCCAACATTAATCACCCCTGCCCCAATCTGGAACATACTTGTTGTCCAGTTTGGTCTGCAAGCAGGTCGAACGATCAAAAAGCACTCACATGAACAGTGGCCCCCGTTCGTGCACTTATGAAACAACAAGATCCCTCCAACCAATCCACTGTCAAAATCGTTCGAGGTGAAGACGAATGTCGGGCAAGGTTGCTTACTCCTACCCTTTCTCTTTCTCCTGATGATCGACTGGACTATGAAGACGTCAATGTCTGGTGGTAAGAGTAGGATACAGTGGTCAGCTCCGATGCAACTGGCCTATCTGGACTTCTCAGGTGACCTGACTCGCAGCAGGCTCTGCAGCAGTAGGTCTCAACATGTATTATAGGAAAAGCAAGATTCTCTGATACAACACTGCATTCACCAACCAAATCACTCTTCATGGAGATGTCTTCGAGGACGTAGAAACTTTTACATACCTGGGTAGCATCACTGATGAACAAGGTGGATCTGATGCAGATTAGAAGGCGCGGATCGGCAAAAAAGGGCTGCATTTACTAAAATTGAAGAACATATGCAGCTCAAAACAACTATCAGCCCACACCAAAGTCACAATTTTCAGTACGACCATCAAGACAGTTCTATGTAGCGGAAAATTGGAGAATTACGAAAGCCATCACCTAGAAGAAACAAGTATATAATAACATTCATCTACTCAAATACTTCGAATCATTTGGCCAGACACAATCAGCAACAACACAGTGTGGGAAAGAACAAACCAGATTTTAGTGGAGGAGGAAATCAGGAAGAAGCGGTGGCGTTGGTGGATGGGACACATTGTGGAAGACCAAGGAATACATTGAACGGAACTAGAAAGCGAAGCCCAGCAGGATAGAGTCGGTAGGTGAATACTGGTCGTCGGCATGCCCAACACCATGACCGTAGAGAAATGTAATCAAAATAAAAATCAATAAATTTAATCTGCACCAGCATTTTCAACAAGTAATTGTTTTTTTCGCTCTAGTACAATTCACTTTACCTCATCAAAATGGTCTCATACAATCCATTGTAATTTGATACGTTTTCTGTAAAAAATTTACCTCATTTAAACAAAGTGTGTGTGTGTATGCGTATTTTTTAAAAATATGTTTATTGAAATTTTACACTGAAATTTTATTTTGAAAGCTGACAAAAATATAAATATGTGTGTGGATAAAAATGAACAGCATTTCTACTCACAATTCTAGTCTTTTTACTGAATTATTTGGCTAATGAAAGTTTAAACTCTTACTAACTATTAGTGTGACAGTTATTTTAAACCGCGAAAAAAAATGGTTCATATTCATGGTTTACTAGTAAACATTAGAAATGTTGAGTTGAATTAAACTTTTTTCAAAAAGCTTGTAATTTGAGAATAAAACAAATGTTATTCGAGGAAGTAAAGTGCATTATTGTATTTTATTTGTCTGCTATTCGAAAACGGTTATGTATGCATTGATTTGTATAAGGGTGATTTTTGTGTGTAACTTAAATACTTACTTACTTGCTTACTTACTTACTCACTTACTCACTTACTTACTTACTTACTTACTTACTTACTTACTTACTTACTTACTTACTTACTTACTTGCTTACTTACTTACTTATTTACTTACTTACTTACTTACTTACTTACTTACTTGCTTACTTACCTACTTACTTACTTACTTACTTACTTACTTACTTACTTGCTTACTTACTTACTTGCTTACTTACTTACTTACTTACTTACTTACTTACTTACTTACTTACTTAATTACTTCCTTAATTACTTACTTACTTACTTACTTACTTACTTACTTACTTACTTACTTACTTACTTACTTACTTACTTACTTACTTACTTACTTACTTACTTCGCCACTTACTTACTTACTTACTTACTTACTGACTGACTGACTTACTTACTTACTTACTTCGCCACTTACTTACTTACTTACTTACCTACTTACTTACTTACTTACTTACTTACTTCGCCACTTACTTACTTACTTCGCCACTTACCTACTTACTTACTTACTTACTTACTTCGCCACTTACCTACTTACTTACTTACTTCGCCACTTACTTACTTACTTACTTACTTCGCCACTTACTAACTTACTTACTTACTTACCTACTTACTTACTTCGCCACTTACTTACTTACTTACTTACTTCGCCACTTACTTACTTACTTACTTACTTACTTATGCACTTACTTACTTACTTACTTCGCCACTTACTTACTTACTTACTTACTTACTGACTGACTGACTTACTTACTTACTTACTTCGCCACTTACTTACTTACTTACTTACTTACTTACTTACTTACTTACTTACTTATGCACTTACTTACTTACTTACGTTCATACTTACTTACTTACTTACCTACTTACTGACTTACTTACTTATTGGTGCCTGTTACCCTCCAATGGAGCAAAGGCCGACGACCAGCATTTTCCAACCTACTCTGTCTTTGATATGCTCGTCAATCGATATGCTTGAATGACTCGGTAAACGTGAGCGAAGACTAATGATGCAGTAATAAGATAGGCTATTCTGATTCGGTCGCCCCTGGCCCTGCTAACTATAGTAAGAAGTCTTGATATGGCGTAGAGTGTATTCTAAAAGCACCCAGAATACACGAGGTTCACAAGCACACAAACTGAGTTTATTTATAGATGACAGAAACTTTCATTGTGAGAGCCACAAAAATAGTACATCAACCAATGACAGTCAAGGAATTTCCGAGTGAGAAGTGTAAGCTGAAGGTCAACTGAGCAACCCAGGCGCAGAAACAAAAAATCCAAAATTAGCACCTTTTCCAATTGAATTATGGGGATCTAATACCGCCAACAGTCTTCAGTCTTCCTTTCTAGTTCTTTCCAATTGTTGTTCGTTCTTCTCATGTCCGTCTCCCTTCCATTGTTTCGTCTTGATTTCTTCACTGGTTGGAATCTGGTTCTCTCTCTGCCACAATGGGTTGTTGTTAAAGGTGTCTGACCATCGAATCTGAAGTAATTTGCGTAGACAACTGTAAATAAACACCTGTATCTTGTGAATGAAGGCTTCGTGATTTTCCAAGTTTTAGCTCCGCACAATAGGATAACTGTCTTAACATTTGTATTGAAAATTCTGAACTTGGTATTGATTATTAGTTGTTTTGAATTGTGCAGGATTTTCAGTTATAGAAATGCTTCCCTTGTTTTGCCAATCCTTTCCTTTACAGTTGCTTCTGCTGTCTAAGCCAATGAGCCGCGAAACAACTGTGTTAATGTTGAGCTCACGAGTTTCATACTGGGATGAAACGGTCACCTAGTGTTACCAGGTTTCTAACGATGGTTTAATAATGTTGATAGAACAGTGAGAAGCTGTAACTGATCTTAAAAATACACTTCTAACTATTTGGTCACACATATGTGCACTTGCCAAGGCATTTTTATAGGAAGATTCATAAAAGGTACATTTAAATAAAAGTTCAAATAGACAAAAGGTGATAATTGTTGAATAAAGGAGAGAGAAAATTAACGTACCCTTTAGGGAATTGTATCACGTTTTATTACTGAATTGACCTTTTATTGATATGCTTATAATCTACCTTGACAAGTGTATATATGTGTGATCAGATTGTTAAAAATATATAGCTCGCAAATATATCACAGCATTTTTCAAATGAGATTACATCTTCTCACTGTTCTATCAAAATTTATAAAAGGGATTAATAATGATCGGTTCATTAATTACTTAATTACTTACGCCTGTTACCCCCAATGGAGAATAGGCCGCTCACCAGTTTTCGCCAACCAGCTCTGTCTTGGGCTTCCCTTTCCACTTCTGTCCAATTTTTGTTCATTCTTCCCATGTCTTTCTCTATTTCTCGGCGTAATGTATTCCTTGGCCTTCATCTTTTCCTTTTGCCTTGAGGGTTCCATGTGAGGGTTTGTCTTGTGACGTAGTTCAGTGCTTTTCGTAGTGTATGTCCTATCCACCAACTCCAACGCTTCTTCCGGATTTCCTCCTCCACTCCAATCTGGTTTGTTCTCTCCCATAGTAAGTTGTTGCTGATAGTGTCTGACCAAAGAATCCGAAGTATTTTGCGTAGACAACTGTTGATAAACACTTGTATCTTATGGATGGTGGCTTTGGTAGTTCTCCAGGTTTCCGCTCCATACAACAGACCTGTCTTCACATTTGTATTGAAAATCTTTATTTTGGTTTTGGTTGAAAGTTGTTTGGAGTTCCAGATATTTTTCAACTGTAGAAATGCAGCCCTTGCTTTGCCGATCCACGCCCTCACATCTGCACCGGATCCATGTTGGTTATCGATGATGCTGCCAAGATAATGAATGAGTCTGTGAGCTGCGCACCATTCATCACTTTACAGTGTAGTCTGTTGTGAGGATTCTCAGGTACATTATAATATCGGAGAAGTTTCAATTATGTTCTCCTGTTCACATTGTCTAATGGAAAATTTAAAATTTGTAGCTAACACTTTAATAAAACTTGGGAATAAATAGTTAAATCCTAGGAACTATAAACACTAACCGAATACAGTTTTGAACATCAATAATTAAACTCCGCCAGTAAAGCTTTCGAGGCTACTGCCGCTCCGAAGCCTGGATAAGGGAGGAGGATTGGGCATAGGGTTGGCGACCCCAACTCATCAAAAACTAACTTGCCAAAAAAAACGCTAACCAGAAAAAAATAAAAATGATCGGTTCATAATTCCAATAAATGATTGTTGTTAGTACTTGTTTTAAAATTCTATCCACACATTACTTTACCTATCCATTTCTCTAACGCTTTTCATCTCCTGATGTAAATATCCATTGTTCTCTAATTATCTTATAGATATATAGATGCCAACGTTTAGTTTCGGTGTTCTGTAAAGTTCAACTGCTAACTCGACTGGTCTTGAATTAACCTGTTGAAGATATGAATAGTTTCAATGTTTCCAACATTTCTCTGATTGATTCATCATTCTAATGTTTACATATTTACATAAACAATTTTTAGGAACTTATTCAACTATGCTCATTAGCCAGCCATAACTGTCTTTTTCTAAAACAAATTATTCTCCGAATTGTTTTCACAAATAGTTTTGATGATTTCTAATGTCTATTCATATCTGGTGAAATTTCTTTATTGTATATTTTCATTTTTAATACACGATCACTAATCTATCATTGATGTGATATCAACTTTGATCGATTGGTTGATTACAGGAAGTTGTAAAGACAAAGAATAATCTGTTCCAAATTTAATCTCATCAATTATAAAGTTTCTAAAATCTAATACACTAATATCATATCAAACCCTGTCTGGAGCTACTGGCAGTCCGAAGCCTGGATAAAAGAGGAGAGTTAGGTATGATGGGGTTGGCGACCTTATCTAACTCACTAACCGGAAAAAACATTTCAAACCATTTCAGCTGTGCCATGGCAGTTAAAAGGTTTTCAATTTAGGAGAGTTGTGACATGTCATGACGAAAACTGAATTTCCTCGGAAGTCATGAGGCCGATGCCTAACAATAAATACTAAGTCATAATTCATCACATAATAGCTAGTAGACTCACTTTCCCCACTTGGTTTCAGTTTCATTATAGGCTTTTCATTCCCATGCTTGGAATAAACTCATCCATCTGAACCCGTATTTGTCTTCTCGTTACTACCGTCACACAAACGGGGTTCGCCTAAGTATGATATAAGAAAATCTAAGGTAAGATTTATTTCATAGCATACTCATTCGTCCAACCAAACTGTAGTCAGATCGTACTTCACTAAAGTGATGAGCCCTGCTTCAAATTCAACTCAGACACTAACTGATTACATAGAATGTTAAAATCACATGATAATCGGGATTTAAGTGTGAATTGGTAATGTCAATTAAGAAAACGATTCATCTAGCTAATATTACTCTTATAACTTATAAATATGAATGAGTTGTAAGCATTCTGCAGTTAAGTTTTGCACTCAATTCTAAGCGTTATTCTCTAAGTAACTGGTTAATCGAACATCATGAATGTGGTAATAATAACAAGAAACAAGATATAAATTAGTATTGTTCAACTGATGTCCATATAGTCAGTTTCAGGTATCCTGCCAGGAGCCCCTATGCGGCTGCTGCCGATCTCAAGAAGGGATAAATGACAAGGGTTGGGCATGGGTTTCTGGCGACCCCATTTCATAGAAAACTAACTCGATAGAAAGCAACACTAACCAGAAAAAGTCATTCAAACCATTTCGACTGTGCCCTAGGAGTTTGAAGGTTTTCATTTAGAAGAATCATCACGTCTCATGACGAAAACCGAGTTCCTTCGGAAGTCACGCAACCGATACCCCTTTTGATAATCAGAGCAACCATTAATTTAGGTACATAACAGCAATAATAACACATTTTTATATGAATTATTACACATTTGAAATCATCAATCAATCACTATTAGACCACCATTAGAAATTTGGAAGCACTGGACGGCCGTTTCCTCCTAGTATGGGACTCCTCAGCAGTGCGCATCCACGACTACTGCTCCTCGCAGGATTCGAACCCGGGACCTTTGGCATTGTAGGCGAACGCCTTACAATCGGATCACTGGGCTGGCATTCAACGGTGTTAATGTCTAACTCTAATTGATCTAGGGATTTTGCGCGACCTCACCGATTCGTCTTTGGTAGTTACTACCTACACCCGACAGGGTTGAACTCCATCGGTCACGTCTTCTAAACTAGAACTCTGAGAATTTTCTCACGAAGCTAGTCACTAGTGAGCACTGTTACGATATTTTGGGGCACAGCTTTGGAGGTTTGCGTTTTTACACATTTGAAATCATCAATCAATTGTTTGGACTGACCAAACTCAGTATGATGATCGTTTAAAGTTGGCAAAACAACAGCGTTGTTAGTGTGATCCTTCTCCCTTCAATATTTAGCCGACATCTGTTTCATATCATGTATAGTGCGATGCATACCTACGAGTTATTTTTCATGAATTGTAAAAGTTCGCTCACAAAACTCATTCATGTTTTTTCTTCGTTGAAGTATCATGCTTCTATCATTTGATTTCTAAGTTATTTCTTATCAGATTTACTATCTTAAAAGTATTCTACATTTTACTTATTTCAAAGTGAGAGTTTTTAAAAATTTTAGTGAATACTTTCGTTTACAAGACAGAGAAAATTGTAGTTATCTCTTCTATGGGCAAAAAAAATGTAACTCTTCGTTGATGTAGGTATGTAAATCGGTTTCTTTTTTAGATCGTAATTGTTTTTATTGATAAATAATCACGTTTAATTTCAGATCGGTTGTTTTTTTGTATAACAGTAGATCGATTTACTAAGAGGATATTGTATTCTACCTAAAAAAAACATGTCACTTCCGGCCTACAGTTCATTTGAAGCCATTTATATATGATTTGGTCTCATGGTAAGTAGAGAGTTATCCACAACAATTTGTTTCATTTGCTTACTACTCACGTCTATTAACATCAAAGGAGCATAGGCCGACGAACAGTATTCTTCAAGCTACTTTGTCCTCCGTCTTCCTCTACAGTTCTGCCCAATTTTTGTTCATTCTTCTCATGTCTTTCTCTATTTCTTGGAGTAATATGTTCCTTGGCCCTCCTCTTTTCCTTTAACATTGAGGGCTCCAAGTTAGGGCTTGTCTTATGATGCAGCTGAGTGCTTTCCGTAGTGTGTGTCCTATCCACTTCCACCGCTTCTTCCTGATTTCCTCCTCCACTCCAATCTGGTTTGTTGACCAGTAGACATGAAGTATTTTGCGTCGACAACTGTTAATGAATCCATGTATCTTCTGGATGATGGATTTTGCAGTTCTCTAAGTTTACGTTTCGTACAGTAGGATTGTCATGACATTTGTATTGAAAATTCTGATTTTGGTGTTGAATGATATTTGTTTGGAGCTCCAGATGTTTTTTAATTGTAGCCCCTGCTTTGCCGATCCACGCCTTCACATCTGCATCAAATCCACCTTGCTCGTCAATAATACTGCCTAGATATGTAAAGGTTTTTACGTCCTCCAAGTTATCTCCATCAAGTGTGATTTGATTGGTGCATATTTGCTTGATTTATCGATCAACATTCCACCTGATCATTTGATCAACTCGAAATTATTCGAATAAATTTCAAAAACTCTACAACATCAGAACACTAAACTAAGTCGGTTTCAGGTAACTGAGAAAGAATTTCATTTTTCAAACGAAAAATTAAAATATATTAAAATTCTGTTGTTTTCTACTCAATACAATAATAAGCTAGAAATATTTAGAAAGTAAATTTATCCTCTTATTTCCCTAGGGATATATAGGAATATATATAGTTGTACTGATGTCAATGTGGAAATTAGAGATATGAGTATGTGTGTATGTTTGTGGAATATTTTCTTATTTTTAAAAAAATTAAACCAAAAAAATTTCACTTTAGGTTAATAACTATTTTACAGGATAGAATAAAATAACAAACATTTTTTCCTAAAAGAAATTATTGTGAATGATGTAAACAGTTTAAATAAATAAGTAAGAGTAAAATTATTTTAGAACTGCAGAAATCCACAAGGAAAAGAGGAAGCCCAAGGAACACAGTACGCTGAGAAATGGAGATAGACATTAGAAGAAAGGACAAGAGTTGAATGGAACTAGAAAAGGAAGACCGAGGATAGAGTTACATTCAGTCACATTGTAAGATCCATTGTTTTGAAGGTTTTGTTTGTGAAAATCCCTCCATGTATATACATTTGTAATTTGTCCTTATTGATTCCTTCAGTTGTACATTTTGTTAGTTCTGTTCGATTCCATTTTCAGATGATAATATTTGTATTTTATTATAGTTTCTATTTCTTCTACCTTCACCGAGTTTCAATGTTTCTTTCTGAACTGCATTTATGTTGTTTAAGCTGATACTTAGTCATGGCGACAGCCATATTGATTTGTTCCTCTTTTGATTGTGTCACTTGCATTGACTGGAACTGGGGCTCTCTCCCAGAATTGAAAAAACTCTGTGTTATAAAGCAACTAAATATTATCTTTCGAACGAATCTGATCTATCCAGAAGGGATAGAACATCAATTATATGCTATGGATTTGATTAACTGACCAATGATTGAAGGAATAACTGAATGGTGATATTTGTTTAGGTAATGATGTACATTCATATTTATCATGAATATTAGAACCGTCATTTGCCCAAATCACTTGTTTTGGATTCGACTGATGCATATCTAAACTACCTAGACAATTATTCCTTAGTTCAAACCTCAGTTTGGAACCTACACGCATGATCTAGTAGACGAGGTTTAGCACTCGGCAACAAGCTGTTTAATTTCAGTTGTCATTTCAAATTAGGCATACATTGAAGTGAAGAAAATTCATTGCTATAAAATAAATGCACTATTCCGTTGGTGCATTAAGTTTCTCAAAACGCACTTGGGTATTTCGGTTAAGAGTTAAGCATACCACATATAGTAATCGCAATTCATTTTTCAAATACAAATCAATGTTTTCAACTTTCATTTACATCATTTGTACCATTAAACCATGAACGAATCATTGTTAGACCACCATTAGAAACCTAGACAGTTATTTCGTCCTGGTATGGGACTCATCAGCATGTTCATTCACGATTCCTTCAACTCACAGGATTCGGACCCAGGAACTTGCATGCGAATGCTTATTCTCTAGACCACTGAGCAGGCATCTAACAATGTTAGTGTCTGGCTCTGATCAATCTGAGGATTTTGTGCAACCTTACTCATTGTCTTCAGTAGTTACTGCCTACACCCGACAGGGTTGAACTCCACTGATCACTTCTTCTCACTAGAACTCTGAGAATTTCCTCACGAATTTAGTCACTAGTGAACACATTTTTTGAGTTCTCATTATAGTATTATAGAGATCGTAGTGTAGTGAACGAGAACACAGGTGGGGCAACCGAATTGTATTTAACGAAAATTACAGAGTTACTCAGTAAAATCGGAAAACCATATCGTAAATCGTTCATTTGCAAAATAACAGTTCATCATATCGAACTGGACTGTTCCTGTTGCAAAACATCATCAATCCATTGTCACTACTATTCATGCGATTCATACAAATTCCATTGTGTTCTTCTAACTCTTCCTTTCTTGATCTTCCTCCATCTTCGGCTGCCAGACATTACGTTGATGCTCACGTCACATACTACTACTTATAAGTAGTTCGCACCACAGCACCACATCAGTAATGAAAACTTCTCCCTCTGTCTGTCTCTCTCTCTCTCTCCCGCATTATACACACACCCTACATCCATACAGTAAACAGAAACAACGATTAGATGATGATCAAGTATTCATTTCAAAAAAAATTCTTTTTCAATACTATGCTATACTATTAATCATGATTTTCAAGTTGTTTTACGATTCTCTAATTTCTCTCTCCTTTTTCCGATTACTATTTTTTTCTTAAAAAAAATTTTTATAATTACCATAACCAAAACACATAAATCAATAAATAGATGAATAACACTATAAGAATCATCAAGAAATGACAATAACCGTAATAATAAGAGATATTGAGAAGAATTTTCGCTGAGCATGCAATACAAAAGACGAGAGTGTAGCGTTTTTCATTTGAGCGAAGAGAACGTAAACATATTTCTACACATATATAGATATAACTGTTTAACATGCAATGCTTGCTTACATGGACATAGTAAACACAAAGTTCGGGATGAAACCAGTGGAATGAAAACGGGGGCATCCACCAATGAATCAGTAACTTCTTCTTGTTCTGTGTGTGTACGTGTGAAGCTGTGTGTAGATCTGTCGTGGTTTAGGTCTCAATCATCAAGCTTGATTTATTTTGTTATTGTTGGTGGATTATTAAACATACCGAGAAAAAACAAAACAAAAACAAGTGGATATTGATATTACTATTATCGAAATAATAATAAAATGTTTTAGCTTATAAATTACACGCAGTTGTTTACAAAGTTATGCGGGAAATTAAAACAAATTATTCTTAAAGATTTCTCGATGACTTCATGATAGTAGGAAGTGAAGTAGTCGAGCGTGTTGATCACTTCACTTATCTGGGTAGTCTCAGCGCGGATACAGAAAGCTCGATTGGCTTTTGCCAACCTGCGTCACTTATGGCGCAGGCGAGATATCCGTCTGCTGACTAAAGGACGAGTGTACTGCGCAGTGGTTAGTTCCGTCTTACTTTATGGCTGTGAAACATGGCCGTCAAGAGTCGAAGATGTTCGTAGGTTACTAGTATTCGATCATAGATGTTTAAGAAGCATTGCTGGTATATCGTGAGATAATCGAGTAAGCAATGCTGTCGTTAGGAAACGAGTACTAGGTAAGAATGGCAAATCAATAGATGAAGTAGTGAAGCTTCATCAGTTGAGGTGGTTGGGACATGTGTTACGTATGCCTAACCACCGACTGCCTCGACAAGCTATGTTTTGTGGTGTAGGAATAGGTTGGAAGAAAGTTAGGGGCGGCCAAATCAAAACATGGCAGAAATCCATGAAGTCACTGACAAGTGGACTGAGTCATGTTGTTAGATGTAGACTACCTGGTTGGGGTCCACGAGATGTTAGTGATCGATGGTTAGAGACCTTGAACGACATGGCTCAAAATCGTTTGCAATGGCGCAAGTGCATCCATTCATTGTCTTCTCTCAAATCCTAATCTTCTGGATTCGTCAGCACCTCTACCTTTGTCTTTCTAAACATATCTCACTGAATAAAGTCTTCAAAACTTAATCTTCTTCATTACCATTAATACCTCTACTATATTTATCATTATGGGATTTGATATGACATTTGCCTGTCTGTGCTAATGTGGTATGGCAACAAGAACTTATGTACATACGTACGAAGTTCCACGTTGCAACTAACTGACTGACTGCCTCGATGACTTCATTTAAAGATGGGAGACATTTTAATGTTATAGTCCAGCCAAATATTTACTAATCATAGAAATTGATTTCAAGTCGTGCTACCCCATCTTTATTTCATTTGTATGATGTTTTATTCTTTGGCAATGTAGTTGAGAACCAAGAGAAATGTTACAGCATATGTTTTCGTTATTTAGCATGAGGTAGTCAGGGGGAAGCGTTGGAAGTGTATAGGATACACATTGATGAAATCAGCCAACTGTGTCACAAGTCAAGCACTAACTTGGAATCCTCAAGGCCAAAGGTGAAGTGGAAAGCCGAGAAATACATTAAACTAAGAAATGGAGACAGGCATGAGAACAATGAACAACATTTGTGCAGAACTAGAAACGAAAGCAAGGGACAGAGTAGGTTGGAGAATGCTGATCAGCGCCCCATGCTTCATTGGCAATAACAGACAGAAGTATGTAAGTCAGTAGGTGAGGAAGTCTGTTTACCCTAGCTACCTGAATGTTGTCACAGATAAAGTAAGCAACTCATCATTCATTTATTTCTGCCAATAATAATCCTTTCGAATTTTATTTTATCTTTTTAATTGTAAAAATGAAGTCACAGTGTCGACGTTAAATTGTCAGTTTGATGATAGATTACTTACTGCTCAATGTTAAATAAGTCAAGTTATAGAAATCACATTCATCTAGTTAGTTTATAGTGAACTTTCTATAGTGTAGCCAACATGTTGAAATCCTTGCAGAGTCATCAGTGAAAAAGTTTATTGAAAATTGATTTCTAATTCACTTTATTCTGACATAAATGTCAATAGCATACTTACACCTATCACCGACAACAGAACTTAATCTACCGATCAGCATTTTCCAACCTACTCTATCTTCAACCTTCCTTCCCAGTTGTACCGAATCGCTTTCCATTTTTGTGACACCTGCTTCGAATTCTCTATGTAATATGTTTCTTCATCTTCTTCTCCTCCGTTGGCCTTGAGGATTCCAAATTGGGGGTTGGTGCTATGATGCAGTTAGGTGATTTCTGCAGTGTGTGTCCTATCCATCTCCAAAGCTTTTTCCTAATTTCCAGTTCATGTGGAATCTGGTTTGTTCCCTCTTACAGTAGGTCGAATAATGTCAAAGTAGACAAGCGATTGCTGAAAGGCCAATATTTTCAACGACAAGTTTACGTTATTTGAGACTAATTCTGGTATTTTAACCTATCTTAAAAGGGATATATAAATCTATATATGTAAGCATATTCAAAACCCAAAATAATCATGTGAATAGTACTCAGAAATGCACTGACCTGAATTTCTAGTAGACGAAGTCATGAATAAATTAGAGGTAAAAGGCATCGGTCTAAAATAATTGCTTCGTGAAATTACATAACAAAGACATCAGTGTCTTCCTCATCAGTAAATAAGATGACCTTGACTCTTGCCTTCTAGGTCACCTGTGACTCTGTTTTAAATAGTTACAGATGATTGACAAATACTAAAAATATACTCCAATTCTGCATTAATATTGTTTAGCAGAAATATTTGAAAAGTCGCTTTTAAATAATTCACTTTTCATTGTTCATTGTTTGTGTGAGCAAAGTATAGTTGAAGTGTTATTAATGTTGACAGTCTCCTATAATTCAGGCAGTTAGCACTCGTATTGCACATCAGTTGATACAAAAATACACCATACCAAATAACTAGTTTGATAAATATTTCAATATTTATCTACTCTTTTAACCCTATTTAAATCAGACTACATTCAGGCGGGTTGCACAAGACCGTCATGGATTGATCGAAGTTAGACATGAACACTGTTGAATACCGGTTCAGTGGTTCAGAGGTTAGGCGTTCGCGTACAAGACCGGACGCCCCGGGTTGAAATCCTGTGAGGTGTAGAAGTCGTGGATGCGGACTGCTGATGAGTCCTATAGCAAAACGAAACGGCAGTCCAGTGCTTCGATGTTTCAAATAGTGGTCTGAAATTGACCGATTCATGATTTAGAAAGACATAAATATATATTAGTGTCGGCCGAACACCATCAGCAACAACCTACTGTGCGTGAGTGAAATCCGAATTTCATTTGGACTAGAAATTAAGAAAAAGCGCCACAGGTGGATGGGACACACATCGTGGAAATCTCCCTACTGAGAAATCGAGGCAGACATAAAAAGGATTATCAATAACTGGACTGAAATGGAAAAGAATGACCAAAACAGATTAGGTTGGAGAATGCTGGTCAGAGCGGTATACGTATATAAAAGTAAACTGAATTATAAATCAGTTATCGGTAAATTTGTTCACTGATGACTGATTAAAGATTTCAATATGTTGGCTACACTATAAAAAGTTCACTATAAACTATGAATGATTCCAACTGAAGGAATCAATAAGGACAAACTACAAATGTATACATACATGGAGGGATTTTCACAAACAAAGCCTTCAAACACGGATCTTACAATTACCATATACGTAAATAGTATTAACATCACTAACGAAACAAATCTTAGTGTCTGACGTAAACCAGAAAGCACTGAACAGCTGTTTCAGTCCTTATATAAAACTCCTTAGAAGATATTCTTAAGCTTTACTTAGATTTCATCATTGTGTGGCTTACTTTGTCTGACTATAAATACTTAGTGAATGTTTCATCGAATGGAGTTGGCTTACTCATCGTCTCCGCATCGCTTTGCTTGTGTGCTTTTCATTATCATGTTTGCATGAAGCAGTGCCTGAAATCAACTTATCCAACCAAATCCGTAATTGGCTTCTGATTACCGTCGTTGCACCAACACCGTTTACCTAATTATCATCTACGAAAACTGAAGCGAGAGCTTTGTTTCATAACATATTAAATTGTTGATAAATATCGGAGCCAGATCGTGGGTCATTAAATTAGTGATCCCTTAAATCGAATCTAACACCGCCACCAAAAACAATTCTATATCAAAGACAAATGCCACAGTCTAAGATGTACACTACTGAACAGTATCACAACGAAAAAAAAATGAACAGCTAGTCAGTGATTTCTGGGTTTTTTTTAACCTCAGTCGGTTTCCGATATCGATAACAGGATATCAAGTTTAATTAGCCTTAATTTTAGCCATAGAACAGTGAAATTTAAGAATAATAATAATTCACATAACTCATCAATACTATTTACGTAACATTGATGAAAATAGCTCATTTTATTCATTGTAACAATGAGGAAACCCAAAAAATTTCTCAATCAATTCAGCAAACCGTAGCTATGAAAAATAAAACTTTAATTACGTAAAATCAGAACTGATTGACTACATTTTTTTTCCTGACAATCTCTCATAACAGAATGAATTAAAATATCGAAGATTTTTATGCTTAACGAAAATAAACAAATACTCTGGCATGATTAAATGTCTTGAGTTGTATTTTGATTGGAAATAGTTTACGACTTGAAGAAATCACTTCATTTGTTAGCGTTTGATGGTTGGGTATCCTGAAAATTCTGATGATACTCACTCATTATTTGCTTACTTACCTACTTACTTACTTACTCACTCACTTACTTACTTACTTACTTACTTACTTACTTACTTACTCACTCACTTACTTACTTACTTACTCACTTACTTACTTACTCACTTACTTACTTACTTACTTACTTACATACTTACTTACTTACTTACTTATGCACTTCCTTCCTTCCTTCCTTACTTACTTACTTACTTACCTACTTATGCGCTTATGCACTTATGCACTTACTTACGCTTGTTACCCCTAATGGAAAATAGGTCGCTGACTAGCATATCCCAATCTACTCTGTCCTTAGTCTTTCTTT